>JAGFMF010012271.1:11650784-11720520 GCA_019455555.1 Galemys pyrenaicus
TCCATTGTTCTTCCAGTAGTGTTGGTTTCAATCTCCATGTTGTGGGTGGGTTTCTTGTTTTCTTTTTGTGATTTATTTCTAATTTGATACCTTTGTGATCGGTGAATATAGTTGGAATGTTTTTGACCTTACTGAATCTGTTGATGTTGGTCTTGTGGCCCAATATATGATCAATTCTGAAGTATGTTCCATGAACAATTGAGAAGAAAGTGTAATCTGATTTTTTTGGGTGTAGGGTCCTATATATGTCCATTAAGTTCATGAGTTCTAGGTCTTAATTGAGGGCTCTAGTCTCTTTGTTTTTTGTCTTGTTGATCTGTCCATTGGTGAGAGTGGGGTGTTGAAGTCCCCTACTATATAGGTGCTTTCTTTGATGTTTTCTTTGATGTTTTTCTTTGATGTTTTTAGAGCTGATAGTAATTGTCTGATATATTTTGGTGCTTCTTCATTTGGAGCATATATGTTGATGAGTTGAAATACTGTGCCCTTCACGATTATATAGTGCCCTTCTTTGTCTTTTTTTTAACCTGTTTTATTTTGAAGTCTGTCTTGTCTGATATAAGTATGGCTGTTCCTGCCTTCTTTTTTGGTCCATTGGCTTGTAGGACTGTTTTCCAGCCTTTTAATTTCAATCTATGCTTATCTTTTGTGTTTAAATGTGTTTCCTGAAGACAGCAGAAAGTTGGATTGTGTTTTTTAATCCAGCCTGCTACTCTGTGTCTTTTTATTGCTGAGTTTAGTCCATTTACATTTAAAGTTAAAATAGTTATGCTGGCATCTGTGTTAGCCATTTTGTCTTTTTGTGTTATGTTTTCCCTTGTCTTATACTGTTCCTCTTTTTCATTCTTCTGATGGTTTTGGCTTTAGAACTTGTAGAATTTTTTGGAGAAGAGGTTTGGTCATGCTGAATTTCTGGAGTTTCTGTTTGTCTGGGAAAGTCCATATTTTTTCTTCATATATGAAGGAAAGCTTTGCTGGATACAAAATTCGTGGTTGGCATTTGTTGTCTTGCAATTTGTTGAATATATCCTTCCACTCCCTCCTTTGGCATAGTGTGTCTTCTGAGAAGTCTGATGTTAGCCTGATAGGTTTTCCTTTGTATGTTATCTGTTTCTTCACCCTTGACAGCTTCATTATTTTTTCCTTGTCTTGTATTCTCACTAGTTTTAGTATTATGTGTCTAGCTATATTTCTTTTTCTATCACAGAAATTTGGAGTACATCTTGCTTCTTGTATTTCTAGCTTCATTTCATCTTTTAAGCTTAGGAAATTCTCCTCTATTATCTCCTTGGCTATATTATCATTTCCCTTATCATTTTCAATTTCTGGAACTCCTATAACTCATATATTATTTTTCTTGATGGAGTTTGAGAGTTCTCGAAGTGTGACCTTGTTTTTTTTTCCTTTGGATTTCTCTGTCTTTTTCTGCTTTGATTCTTTCTGTTTCCGAGTCTTCTATAGAACTAATTCGCTCTTCCATATCATCCAATCTGCCTCCCATGTTTTTTGTTTTGTTTTGTTTTATCTTCCTGCAAGTCTTCCACAGTCTTTTTTAATGATTTATTCTCCTTTTCCAGATCCTTGATTCTTTTTAACATACTGGTCATTTTTTTCTATCATGCTGGTTCTGAAATCGTCATCTGTTAGGCTGGACATTCTCTCTAGGTCGTTGTTAAGTTCTTGTATTTGGCTTTCCTTTTGTTTTGTATCTTTCTCCTGTGGGCTTGCTAGGTTAGTTGTAGTTTTTCATCTTCCTGATGTCTGCTTTCTAATTTGTCATATTTGTTGGGACACTGTGTTGCTTGTATTGGCAGGCTTCTCTTTGGGTGTTCCTTTTGGGGTATCAGGAACTGGTGGTCAACAATCAAATAAAAACACACAAACCCAGTAAGACAGGAGATGCCTGTATCTGCGCATATCTCAGCAGCTTCAGATTTTGTAGTGCAATAGTCTCAATCCCTTTCCACGAGTCAGACATCCCCTGCTTTAGATTAAACTCTCAAAAATACTTCTGCCTTACATATTGGAATCTAGAAGATTCGAGGGAAGACAAATAATTTGCTGATTGTCTTCCAGGGACTCAACAGAGCATTCTCTTTTATATGTTCTGCCTTATGGCAAAGCTCCTTTGAAATTTTCACTGAAACTAGGGCCCTAGGAGAAGTATTTTAACAAAAGTGAACTGACTGGTTCAGATACAATGATGACCAGCAAAGTTGAACTCCTGAGGAAGTGTTGCATTTGATGCAGAGATCATCCTGAACACAGAGGAACTTCAGTGTGCCTCTGGGTACTTCCAAAATTAATAACTACAATTCTTTCTTGTAGTTCCACTGACTTTTATTCAATAGACTACATCAAAACTTTGTCCTTCCTTGCTTCTCTTTCCAAAAAAAGTGTGTGGGGGGGGAACGGTGGGAGGGTGAAAACTATGTAGACTGTTAGACTGTAAATGAAACAAGAGGGCTTGTTTGGAGCCCTCTACAAACTGGGGTGGGCATTCAGTCTTGTTTTATTACTATGGAGAAAAGTTCCAGAAGGAAGGTCAGTTTCTTTTTCTTTATTTTTGATGTAATTTTAAGATTGATATTGTCCTTGATTCTGATATCATTTCAATTCTTTTTGCTTCTGAGGTGCCTGATTCTCAGTTATGTATATTCTGCCCTTTACATAGCAATGTACTGAATGTGTCCCCCCACCCTGCCCCAAACTCATATTTTAAAATGTAACCCCAATATGATGCTGGTAATAGTTGTACCTTTGGGAAGTGAATCATTCATGAGTGTGGAGTCCTTGTATATGGAATTAGTACTGTATGGAAGGACCCTACACAAGTCCCAAGTGCCTTCACCATGTGAGGACACAGAGACCACCATCAAGGAATTAGGCTCTCATCAGACCTGAATCTGCTAGCACATGAGCTTCCAGCCTCCAAAACTTGTTATTTATCAGTCATCTATGGCATCCAGTTATAGCAGCACAAATTGAATAAGATGCACATGTGCACAGTTATCACACAGTGACACATGAGAAGGACATGGCTCTTTACTGTAGCGATACCACATAGCACATTGCATGGAGCAGGGCCTGACAGCAGCTTCCCCCCAGTGGGTAAGTCCCCTGGACTCAAGTCTCTAAGAAGCTGTCACCAAAACCATCATCCAACCAAAGTAAAGATTCCAAAGGGTCATTGAAGAGGATCACCTTCCTCATTCTCAAGTGAGGAATTATTGGAAGTTTACAACATCTAACAATCAACAAAATCAAACAGGGCTGTCACTTTAAGAAAATATTGTTTTACTGATTCTCTGAATAACCTTACATGTGAGGGACTTGAACAGAAAATTGGAGAGTGAAGACCACCTCTCCCAAACTAAAAAAGTAATTGATTGATTGATTGATAAGCCTTAGTAGGCCATGAAATGTCTCAGTGCCCTTGACCCCCTAGCAACCATTACCAACACTGAAAGTTACTCTCTTCAGAGAGAAGTGTGTCTATTGCCTCCACTGGAATGTTTTTATCCAAATTTTTATCAGTATAGTGGCTTACAATAAATGGAAACATCTTTCTAAATAAATCTCCTTCTTGCACAATTTTTAAAAATTATTTTTGGGGAATTCAATGCCAGGTAAACAAGTTGTCTTAAACATGGTTTTCATCAGTCAAAATATTTCACAATTGTACATTCTCCTACTTTTCATTATGAGAGGCAGAGAGGGAGTCTTTCAAAGGAGAAAAATAACCATTTTTCCATTTGCTTTTCCTGCACTTTCATGTCTCCCATGCACTTAAGTAATCCTATTACCTTCTCTCTCATCTCCTCCCCATCCTGTCTCCTCTACTCCTGGGGCCCAAGAGTTCAAGACTGGTTTCTTGCCTCAATATACTGGTGTCATCTTTCAAACAGCCAAAGCCTTTCAGAGTTTTCTAGTCAGGCTTTTGTTTTTCCACTGCTGCTAGTCATCAGACATCATTACATTACAAAATATATTACAATGAGCAAGATGTTGATCACCTCTGAGAAAAACAATTCTGTCTTTGTCTCACCTTCACCTGAACACACCTTTGCATAAATCTGGTTGACTCATATAGCGCTCATCTATTTTGTAAGATTTGAAACATTCTCAAATAGAGAACTCTGGCCAGAAAGAATCAAATCTGAAGTCCTAGTTCAGTTTCTGTTAGGAATAGACTTCCTCGTCGTGGTATTTAATCACCAGTTTAATTGGGTGAATCAATCCTTCACCCCAGATTATTTCACAGTGCACATGTGAAACCATGCATGCTGTGAGCCACAGAGAAGCTACCAGATGAGCTGGGGTTTTTGTTGCTAGGTCAGACCCAAATTCACACCAGTCTGTGGTTCCTCAGTAATGGACATTTACACAAATTTCAGGACAGGCATGTCACAAGCACATGTTTTGAACACACACACATGCATACAGAATGAAGACTCAGTGTTTACAAATTTTTTAATTTAGCCTTTTTTAGCCTAAAATTTTTAAGTTCTCTTTGATGACTACCATAGACATTGACTGCTAATAAATGAATTATTTCTTATCACTCCAGCATAAGAATTCTACATTTAAAGCAAAATCAGGCATTTATATAATAAATAGTCAACTGTCCATTGGCAGGTAAAAAACATGTTTTTTCATTACTGGAAACAACAGGCCTTTCTGACTTTTGCTGATGCACAGTGCAAACACTCTTTTGTTCCTGAACAAAGGCTTTTTTTCCATGTCTTGGTCTTGAAGATAAAGCAGTTTGCTCAGGCTACAACAGAAGCAGCAGCTTGAGTCTGGTTTGCCTGTACAAACACTTCCCCTGGATGACCAGAATCTTTCTTTACCATCTCTCCCTTGGCAGAGTCAACCATCAGTGAGCACATGGCCAGGGTTCATAGAGAAAGATGAAGCAAGGCTGATAAATTGCATCATTATCACTGTCGTGCCCAAAGGCCGGGACAACCAGTCACGTCTGCATATTGCAAAATAAATATAATTAGCAACTTTTTGAGTCATTAGCAGTGGATTTGGCCTGACTCAGACTGAGGGCTCCTCATGTGGTATGGGTCCATAATTTCCCAGGCGGGGAGGGTGCCAGTACTCAGTCCCAGCTGTGGTTCATCCCACTGAGAATCGCCCGAGCCTTTGCTTGAATCCCAGAGTGTGTTCCTGACCAGTAGGGAACCTGAACCTGTTTGTCCCTCTCCCAGCCCACTTTGCAGTCTTCATTTCTTCCTTTCCATTTGCGCATTGTATTTCCCATGGTTTCTAACTGCAATTGTTCCCATTTGCTTAGTGAATACCTAGTTCTTTTGAAAATAGTGATTGCAGAGAGCAGAACATTTGCTATGTTACCTCACTCATTCATCATTGTCATATAAAGGCCCAATTAGGTTGATTGCAACACTTTTAGGAATATGCACTTTTCAGAGTGAGACTGAATGATCTTTCTCATAAAGAGTAAGTGGCAGAACCAAGTCGCAAACCCGAATGATCTCAAACGTGGTGCCCTTTTTATGAGACAATGTTCTGTCTCTTTTATTCTTTATTTTTAATTACAAGGAAATTCACAATAACATAGAGCTATCTATTTTAAAGTGTAAAAGTTCAGTGACATTTAGGACATGCATAATGTTGTATAACCTTCACATTTGCCAAGTTCCAGAACATTTATCACCCAAACCACCAGTGACAATCATAGTCTGTTTTCTGTTTCTCAGGGTTATGTTTGCTGGATAGTTTATCAAATTGGACTAACACAATTTGTGACTTTTTGTATTGACTTATTTCACCTAGCTTATTTTTTAAGGTTCACTCATACTGTAGAATATAACAGCACTTCATTCCTGCTTATGGTTGGCTACTATTCCATGGTATGTTCATACCACAACTCGCTCATCCATTCTGCCATCAGTGGAATCTTGGGTTCTTTCCACTTTTTGACCATTGTGAATACTGCTGCTGGGAACAAGTGAGCAGCTGTGTTTGTCTGAGTGCCCATTTTCAATTCTTTGAAGTAGAAACCTAGAAGAGGATTTATAGATGTCATATAAGTGAATTCAATTGATAATTCTATACTTAACTTTTCGGTTTTCACAACTGCCACGCCATTTCACATTCTCAACAGCAATGAATAAGGCTCTGAATTCTCCACTGCTCCAACACTCGCTATTTTCTATCCTCGTTTTTTTTTATCTTTTTTTTATTAAAATATTTTAAAATTTACATATACTTGCCATTAATTGTAATCCCCATGTATTCCCCATCACCATCTCACCAGTGCACCATCACCTCGGTCCCTCGTGCTCCCATCTTCCCTCAACCCTCCCCCTCCCTTCCCCACCAGGTGTCCCCAGTCTGTCCTTATCTCCTCATTTTTGGTTTCTGTGTCTTTATTGCTGTTATTATTATTATTATTGTTCTATCCTCGTTTTTTCAGTTAAAGCTATCCTATGGGTGGGAACCACGTGCTCACATGGTTTGATTTGCATTTCCCTAAAAGCAAGTGGCATTGAACACCTTTGCATGTGCTTGTAGATCCTCTTTGAAGAACTGTCTTTATAAGTCCTTTGCCTCCTTTTTATTGCATTGTATTTTTTCTTATTGAGTTGTATGTGGGGTTATTTTTATTCTGAGTATTAGAGCCTTATAAAATGTATAATTTGAAAATATTTCCTCCTATTCTTTATTTTTCCACTTTCTTAATAATGTCCTTCGATGTACAAATTTTTTAATTTTGACAAAATCTAATTTAAATATTTTTCTTTTGTCACCTTCTTTTTACACAAACACCTAGATTAGCATCTATATACCTTGTAGGAAGTTACTGTTTTTCAAATGATTCACTTTATCTATTTGATTTAAGAGACCAACCTCTAACTTCCTGTCCAAGTGGAACATTCTAGGACTCTAAGCCTGTTTGCAATCATATTTCATATTATTTCATATCTCCAAACCAACACCCTGTTTTTCATTGGACTCTTAGAAGAAAGGATCTAAATTAATTTTACTACACAGCTTTTTTTGACATGTTTACATGGCATACCTGTTTTTTACATATTTTACATGGTAGATATATTTATGTTCACATGTATACATGTTTTTTATCTTTTACATGGTTAACATCATATGGTTATATATTTGCATGATATACATGCTATTGTTGGTTTATACTGGTTTTACATGCATGCATGGTGTGTGTGCCATATTTTTATAATAGTATATAATATATACATATATATAATAGTATATATGTTGTTATGTGTTTTCATGGTGTGTATGTATTTTACATGTCTACATGTATAGTACATGTGTTACTACCAGGTGTACACACTTTTCATTCTAAGAAAGAAATGGCAATTTGTTAGTCTTCTACTCGGAAATGTTCAATGTGTTGTTTTGTTTTGTTTTCTTCTGAGTTACCAGACTACTCTGACCTCCTGAAACTATAGACCTTTCAGTACACTTTTCTCAGGTATAAATCATGAGGAGGAGGAGGTAAGAAGCTGAATGTTTAATTGTGTTATAATTGTTTGTGGACTGCTACACCACCTCTGGCTTATTATACCTGCGGAAATGATATCATTTCAATCTTTTTGTAGTGATTTATGGCTACACTTTGCAGGAAAGTAATTGATGTAGCTAGTAAATCCAAGATGAATTTCCAAGGTATGTTATAGAGAAAACTGTCAACGTTTGCTTTGGCCTTTGTTATTCCTCACCCTCAGGTGGATGGACTGACAACTGGCACTGCAGGAACAAGCTCTGTCTCATCACACCAGTCCTTGCCACCTTCTTAAGCTCCTAATCAAAGCCTCACAATATTTCCTAGCACAATTCTTATGCATCTCATAGTTATTAAGCATGGATTCAATCCAGTGGCTTCTAATCTAGTACCCAACTTGGAATGCTCACTTTTATATCTGCTCAACCTTTAAAAAGTGATTTCTCAAAGACACAAAAACCAAAAATGAGGAGACAAGGACAGACTGGGGACACTTGGTGGGGAGGGGAGAGGAAGGGTTGAGGGAAGATGGTAGCACGAGGGACTGAGGTGATGGTGCACTGGTGAGATGGTGATGGGGAATACATGGGGATTACAATTGATGATAAGTATATGTAAATTTTAAAAATATATTTTATATTAATAAATAAAATTTTAAAAAATAAAAAGTGATTTCTCAATTAATTGTGCAAGTCAATTCAAGTAATATACTGCTCATTTTCCAAAAGGTTCTTCTCTCTCCCTCTCTGTCCTATATTCTACAAACATGGCATCTGTTTTGCTCTTCTCTGGAAATAACTTTAACTCATGTGTAGGTGCATGAGTACACATGTGTATATGCCACTCATGTGAACAGACATGCCATTGCTACGGGAAAAGCAAAGTGATTCTGACAGCCATGTGTTACTAAAGAGTGGGCAGATACTAGAGATACTAGAATCTGTAACTAGTTCAAACAACACTGGGAAGCACATGTTCTGTGCTTCATAATACTCTGCCATTGTCTCTAACCTCATTCTGACTTAATCATTTTTGTCACTCTCCAGACCCTCTTTGCCCTGCCCCAGATGACTGAGACAGAGACCCAATCTTATACCTCCTAGTATCTCAAACCCAGGTGACAGGAAGATCAGAACCACACGAAGGTTGAGCAGATGATCAAATGGAATAAGCAAGTAAGAAAGAAGTGCTCCTGAAACAGTCTGCTCTTACTGGAGCGACAAACCACTGCTACTGTTTGAAGTCTGGTAATGTAATTCTATTTGCCATAGGCAAAATACGGAAACAACCCAAATGCCCCCAAACAGAGGAATGGATTAAAAAGTTATGCTCTATATACACAATGGAATACCACTCAGCAATCAAAAAAGACAAACTTGTGCCATTTGCGGCAACATGTATGGAACTGGAAGGGATTATGCTCAGTTAAATGTGCCAGAAGGAAAAAGATAAATATCAGATGGTTTCACTTATATACAGAATATAGAGAAACCAAATGAAAGGTCAAGAAAAAGACAAAACTAGCAAGTTGACCATAGATCTGAGGTGCACAGCAGGGGACTGGGAGGGAGGGTGGTCAACACTGGAGCACGAAGAGCACAGGGGATATAGTGATTGTTCACGGGTCTGAAGTGGTGGCAGGGAAACTAGATGAACTACCTGAGGGGAAAAACTAATTGTTGTACAAAAGTTTAAAAAAAAAAACTGCTATTCAACATTCATCGAAGGATCCCCTTTGTGCCTGGAAAGTACTTTTCCTAGTGGCCCAGAGTCAGAGCCCCAAGTTACCAAATATGAAGTGGTACGGGCACTGGAATTTCAGAAAAATTACGTATTTCATCAAATTTAGCTAGTTTGCTTTACAAAAGGAAAAAATAAGACCCAGAATGATTAGTGCCTTCCTGAAGGTCACACAGCTAGTTAGCCTCAGAGCTGGAAACAGAACCTCGTTTCATACATGTGACTGCATATCTTTGGTCATGTTATGGCTTTAATGAACTTACTTTATTTTTAAAGCTATTCTTCCCAAAGCATAATCCTGATGTTTTTTTCTCATCTGTAAAAAATCCTCAGAGAACCAACTTGGCAAATTACTACAGCATTTACATTGTGCATTCAACTAAGAAAAACTGAATGGCAGCTCACAAGTGGGAGAGCATGCTGCCTGCCCAATTATCTTCTTTTAAAGTAGAAATAATGAAACCTGCATCCATTTTGATGAAGGAATGGGAACTGTAAAAACCCAGGCGTTCTGTGGATTTAATGAAGTCAAAAAGAGCAATGCTAAGAGTAACAAAAAGCTGAGACTTCAAAGAATGTCTGGCTCAATCCCAGCTGGAGAAAAAAATGCCCCTTGAAGGTGGAGGTATCAGATTTAATGAAAATACAAGATACCAGGTAAAGAAAAGTGAGTAATTATTCACCCCAAATATTGTCTGGGACATACTTAAGCTAAAAAAATTTTCCATTTTATCTGAAATTCAGACTTAACTACATATTATGTATTTTATCTGGCAATAGTATTGGGAGGGAAACTTGCACTTAGTTTAAGTGCTATCTTAGGTCCTATCTTAAATCCTTGTGCTTAAAGACGTGTGACTCTACTGAGATAGTTCCATGGAACAAACACAATGTTTGAGCAGCTTGTCAACCAGATCATTTCTCTATCCCAGGCAGTCATTGGGGTGATAGAAAAATCCTCCCACCCATCCTCCTTTCCATTGTAAAAGCAAGCTACATAAAACATGTGTGTTGCTTTACATCACAGATGAATTCCAGAATGAAGTACAAATGAAATCACACTTTAATTGGAATAGGAGAACATCTTTATTAAAAACAGCACTTGAAATAATCTCTCTCTCTCTCTCTCTTCCCCCCCATCATATACTTAGACACAAAGACACACAAACAAAACCCCCACTCTCCCTTATACCATGTATGTATCTGTGTATGTATATACATACATATGTGATTAAGATACAGATATGTATGTATATATTTTAATCACAGTCTCGCACAAAAGACCACAAGTATTTTTAACTGTCTTCAATGAAAAAAATCTGCATTCCCTCCTCATAGCTCACTTCCATGGGGCATTCCAGCACCACCTGCTTCTATTTAAGAAAAGAGTTGCCCAATTTTCCCCCCTAAACTGGGTTCAATTTAATTATGGCTTTTGTTTTAACCGACACCACTTGGTGATTAGGGCAACAACAGAAACCAAAAGAAGCAAAAGAGGCTGGCATAAAGTTTTGTTTCAAATAATTTGAGAAGTATCTTCATGTAATTTTTGCTCCTATAATACTGTGACATTAAAGACTTCCTAGGGAAAATACCCCTGTTATAACCACTTAGAGTTTAGCTAATATAATGCCCTTCCTTTGGAAATTTGAAAGAGCCCATAAAGGTCCCTAGATATTTTAAATCAGTGTTTGGCTCTTCCTGAAAGCTTGTGAATTACATCAGAAACATCTAAAATTCCATGGCCAAGACACAGTGGAAATGCCCTTATGCATGCAGCTGGTTAATGCTCATGGATTATTCATGAAGCACCACCATTCCAAATTGGTCTAAAGGAAACAACAGGACAAAGGGCTCAGCAACCAGCTTGACTGACTGGAAATCTGATCGGATGAAGTTAGTGGAGTCATCAGAACTAAGGCCCTCATCAGATCTGATTTCTGATGAGTTTCAGCTGCATCTGAGCAGCAAATACAAAGCAGCTGTTATTGCTGATGCTCTGATGGAAGAGCTAAGGTCATTCTGTCAAGAGATCCATCCTTCCGGATCTTCAAGTCTTGGGTAGTAAAGGACACTCATTGACATGCCCTCAAAAATTCAAGGGTATGAGCACCCTGCGTGGCTCTTAATGGATAGCCAACTCATTTCTAGAAGGTTGAGAACAAGGCAGTAGAGACTCATCCAACCATGCATCCCAACAGCGTCTTAAAGGACTTTCTCGAGAGAAATGGCAAAACTAAGGGTCAGAGACAGTTGTGTCTTTTGGGTCACTGCCTTATTTCAAATTTAAGCTGGGTTTTAATGTTCTCTTGTTGTAGAAGGAAGCTGGGTGATGACTTCAGTCAGAGAAAGACAAGAGTGTGATACATCCTCCTGACACCACAAAGATGAGAGCAGAGGTTTGGGTCAGTGCTCAGGAACCCATTCTCAAACCAGGGTCCGACATGAGTGGAGTCACTGGATGCTAACACAGCTGTTCATTGTTCTGCATTTTCCTTGCTAGAAGCTGGATGGAGGGTATAGTGGCAGGAAGGTGGCCCTGAGCAAGTTCAGGATGGTTCTAGCAGATGGGGGTAAAAGAAGGAGTCTTGGAGCCCTCAGTGGCTTTTATGCTTTTTATTGTCAGAGGTGGCCAGGTACATAGCTGGTATGAATGTCGGGGGGCAGGGAGGCTGGCAGGCCTCCCAGCCCCCGGCGCATCTCACCCTCTCAGCTACTTTGCTACTTCTCTCTCCCACTGCTCTTACTGCTGCTCGTTGGTGCTCTCGCTGTTGGTCAGCAGTGGCATCCTCATAACACCGCCCATATAAGCCCGTATCCAAACTCAGGCGCACCCACTTGCACATGCCCACCTAGGCATATGCACAGCACCGCAGGTGTTCATCATTATACCAGTGGCAGGAGAGTAAAAAGACCTGATATTTCTCTGACTCTACAAAGAGTTTCCTTTAAAGGAAGGAAAGAGAGTAAGAAAAGAACAAGAAAGACAGAGAATGAGGAAGATTCCCAGTATAAAGTCAGGAGTAATGTAAAATCACACTGATGTTTTCTCCCAGAATGTTAACTGGCATGTGGATAGATTGTTATCAATGGTGGACATAAAGATGCCCACCAGGTCCTCTCAGTGAAGGCCTTGTCTCAGTCACTGGGAATGATATTAACACAAAGGTTTCATAGATGTCACTGTCTGGTCAAAGGTCATGCCCCTTCCTGGGATGCACCTATCCAATCTTGATTGATCTCAGTCCAACTTGACATAACTATGAGGACCATTCTAATTCCAAAGCTTCCATGGAGTTAGTTAGAATGCCTTCTACCCACTCCTGATTCCTTTCCCTCTCTTAGTCATTTTTCCTTACCAAAAGTACTTCTCAATAAACATTCCATAAATTGAACTCCCTCACAGGATCTGCCTCCCAACATGCACACCATCTATCTCTGGAATTTACTTGACAACTTTCTAAGGCAAACTAGCTAAATCTTCAGCTTGGGCAATGAACTTCTCATCCTGGAAAAAATCATTGGCAGGAGACTCAGATCATCAATTCTTGAGGCTTTTGACACAAGAACATTTGTTTATGGATACAAGAATTATTCGCATTAGGATGAAATGTTATCAAATAAAAAGAAGTAGAATAAAATGTCAGTTTAAACGTGGTAAAGGGGAAGCTCTGTTAAGGTTCCTTCCTCTCTCTCTGTCTCTGTCTCTGTCTCTGTCTCTGTCTCTCTCTGTCTCTCTCTGTTCCTTTCTTTTTCAATTGTATGATATACTTTGGTTGGGGACACCTAGCTGAGTAATGGTGATCTTTCATAGATCCCTTTAATTAAAACCCAGGATGAGAATACTGTTCAAATCACTCTTTATCTCTACTAAGAGAGGGGAGAAGGAGGTATCTATGTTTTAAGACAAGGAAAGAACATTTTGCTTCCCTTACAAAGTGAGGAGTAAGGGAATGTGGGATGTGTCATCTCCTTTGTGCTCGCTTGGAAGCACAAACCGGAGCATTAACTTTAGGGTCATTCAGAGTTCTGAGAAGCTTGGCCCATCTTTTATTTAGATTTATTTTAGCAAGTTCTAGGCTATTAACCAATGGGCATAATCATGGAAGAGGCAAAGTTCCATCTCTAAGCTTAAATGATTTCACCTGCAAACTATTGACCAGCCTATAGGCACAGGAGTGTGATTTTGAAGCAACAGGGACTCTTGAAGATTATTTGTAAACAAGCTGTACAATCCCTAAAATCAGAATAAATATAGAATCTGATGTAATCCCAGTGTTCAAATTTTTAGATTGGTGACTTTAGAAAAACCAAGAGGTTAGGATGAAACAAATTCAGCCTTTGTTCTTGAGATATTCAGGCATCTCTGGCCTCAGCCCAGTCACCACCTGTCACATCTACAAAGCAGTCCTCAGTACAAGCTGTACTTTCAGAGTTTTGTTAGAGGGATTATGTTTCTGAGACAATTTTTCAACAAAGGTGGTATTCTCAGCCAACATTCCCAGAAGGTCCACTGTCAACCTGAGATGACACATCCCAACAGTTGTGCGCAAGTCATGGCTCTTGCTGCCAAAAGAGAGCGGGGGATGAATGTGAAAGAAGGTTATGGAAACCAGAGGCATCCAGGAAATGCTAGATCAAGTTTCCTTTCCACTCCAGCTGGAATGATGATGTCCCTTACAACCAAGTGAAGCAAGGGCAGTGGAGCTGGTGGATAGGCACAGACACTTGGATGTCAGACGCCAATTCTGGAATCTCCCTGGAAGGAGGTTCCTCTGGCTGTCTTTTTTTAAAAATCCTCCCATCTGCTCGTCAACTTTAAAACAAATACAGATTACTGGAAAATATTTAAAAAGTTGATTGTGGAAACTAGAGTTTCTGAATCAATGAGTATGGAAAGAGATTCAGGAATCTAATTATATAATTTTTTAAGCCACAGATGAGTCAGAGGTATGGACAACAGTCTAAGAAACTGAACTCAGTTATACAAGGACACATACCCGCTTTTTGTTTTGTCATATGCATCTCTTCTAGCAAGCTGGTCTGGATTATTTGATTAAAAGACAAATCACAGATTCTTAAACACTGGGTAGAATTTGGGCATATATAATTGTTCTAATGGTAATAGGATAAAAAATAACAATTATTGAGCTCTACAACCTATTATGAACTAGTGGTAGTTTAGTTTATTCTCATAAGATCTCTTAAATAAAGTATCTCAGTTTTATAAATGGAGAAACTAAGATTTAGAGATATTAGGGAAGTAATCTGCTTTGGGTCATCAAGCTAAAGTAACAAGGATTTAAACCCAAACACATATATCTGGGCCTGAGAACCAGCTAGCATGAGCATAAGAATCATCCAAGGTATATGCTTGTTTAAAATCTAGATTCTCAGTTCCCTCCTCAGGAGATTCTAATTTTGTTTCTTTGCAGCAGAGCTCTAGAATCAGTGTCTTTGACAATTACTTCTAGGTGATTCTTACCATATGAATTAGGAAAAGACTCTACAACCCAGATAGTTCCCCATAAAACATATTTTGGGCCCCTTCCAGTGGGAGTAGATATTTTAAAAGATTCAGCTTTTCTTTTACCCTTTGCCTTTGGGACAAAAGTGTTGCTTTTGAAAACACCTGACAATTTCCTTCAAAACTTGTCTTGAAAAATAAATGTGTGTTGCTATTCAGATATTTTCTTTCCCTGTGTTGTTTTTCTTAGAGAAAAACATGGGATTTGGATGAAGGGATTTCCAAAGCTATATTATAGCATTTGAGGGTGGGCAACATTTTTTGCATGACTCCCAGTAATATAAAACAGCAAGTGGTTGAGGAAATAGTTACAAAATTAGAACAACTGCTGTGTTTAATACAGAGATTAATTAACTTGGTTGGAGGATCAGATTTCCACACTCTAACATCTCAGTATTCTCCAGCTGTTTACAAATTTTAGGGTGCCTCAGAATCACATGCGTGGGAAGGGTATTGTGATACAGATGTTCAGGTCTGACCCTCTAGAGATTCAAGGTTAATGAGTTCATGTAGGGACCAAGAATCCACAATTTGAGGGCCTTCGGGGTGGCACAGTGGGCTAAGCAACGCACTATGAGGCAAACCACAGCCACGGCAGAACGAGTTCAATCCCTGCCTCTGGCCAAGGGAATGACCCACATGGCACAGCAGACCTCTCCTGCTGCACCCGCTGCTCCCCTCAGCAGTGTGTTTCAGTCCATCTGCCTGTTCTGCTCCCCGCTCTGTCGCTGGTGAATCCTCTCACCCCCACACCTCTGGCCTGTACCCCAGTTCTTGTATGTATAAGTAAAATAAATCTTAAAAAAAAAAGAATCCACAATTTGAAAGAGCACCTGGATTTATTTATTTTAATACACATTGCCTACAAACCACTATTCAAAACACTGTGACAATATATTAAACCCACCCTGAGTTATTTTTGGAAGGCTAAGCATTGCGACAAGAACTTTCTTGCCACTTTGCAGTGGGAACGTGATGAGGGACACAGCAGTTGTGGAGCAGGTTTGCAAGACAAGACTCTGATACTTGAGCAGAAGTTCTTGTGCCACTTATTGAAGGCAGAGAGGCTAGTAAAAGCTGATCATGCAACAATAGTATGAGGAATAAAGTCTGGAGGATGGGATTGGAATGGAGGACAAAGTTTTATAAGGAACAGAGAAGGGGACATCATAGCCATATGTTAAGAGACATTTTCGTATGTGCCAGCTGATGTCACCACAGGCAGAGCTATCCAAA
Organism: Galemys pyrenaicus; assembly: GCA_019455555.1. NCBI lineage: Eukaryota > Metazoa > Chordata > Mammalia > Eulipotyphla > Talpidae > Galemys > Galemys pyrenaicus. The sequence continues at coordinate 11,666,801 of JAGFMF010012271.1, forward strand.
GACCACTATGGAGATAGTCACATAATCAGATCAACAGCGGCTTAGGTGTCTCTGGGCCTGCCTTGTGATAGGAGCTATACTCTGTAGGTAGTCAAGGAATTCTCTGCTGTGATTTGTAGATAGCAAATAGGCCACAGTTGCCCATGAGTGGTTAGCTCATCGGTACCCACAGATAAGTAGAGGATGGATGGATGGATGGATGGATGGATGGATGGATGGATGGATGGATGGATGGATGGATGGATGGATGACAGATAAGCAACAGGATATCAGCTAATACAAACAAAACATAAGATAGAGTTTGGGGGGAACATGCCAAGAAGGTAAGAAGGGAATTAATTGGTTTATTTTTTTCACACCATATAATTAAATTCTAGATTGATAAACTTTGTAAACTAGAGAAAATGGAAATGAAAAAGGATTGAAGTTTAACAAAGTAGATATTTTAGCTATTCCACTAAATATGAGCATGAAGATGGAGGATTTGTTGTCAGCAATGTATAATTTTGTTTACTCTTTACCTATCCATAATCTCTCAAACTGTGTCTAGCATTGTGTTGGTGTCAAATAAGAAAATAATATAGTGAATCAGTAGATCAATACATCAATGAATTGAACTTCTTAACAAAAAAAGGAACATTATAATTTAAAAATAATAGAAAAAATATAAATATTTTTAAATCAACAGATTTGGCAGGTTTGAAACTTGTAGAAGTCAAAAATATTAAAAGTCAGAAAATGAATGATACATTAGTAATACAAGCAGATGTCAGATAAAGGTTAATAACGTTTACACAAAAATTCATACACACAAAAGTATATATAAATCCATAAAATATTACCCTACCCTTTCTCATTTATTGCTGGCAGGTCTATAATTTGCATGACATTTCTGGAAGATGATCTAGTAACATATACCACATGCATTATAATTGTGATTCTGTTCATTACAACCCTAAGGGTCCACCCTAACATAGACAAGAGGTCTACAAAAGTATACACGAGTACACTTTTATATTTGTATATATACGTATATATATACACAAACACACATATATATACTTTTATATATAAGTATACAAAAGTAGACAAGTGGTCTACAAAAGTGATGGCGTAAGATTGTTCATCATGACATGTTTAGCAGCTAAAAATAGTACAAATTGTTTTTACCAGGTGTCTCCTTAGAGGTACAGGGATTAAAGTTTTAGTGCTATCAAGTTCTCACCAGCCACTGTGACACAAGTTTGACCCCTTGATTGGGAGGTGACCCACATGGTGCAGCAGACCTCTCCTGTCTCACCTGCTGTTCCCCTCAGCAGTGTATTTTAGTAGATCCATCTGTACTGCTCCCCACTCCATCTCTAGTGAACCCTCTCACCCTCCGCACCTCTAGCCCGTACCCTAGTTCTTGTATGCATAAATAAAATTTTTTAAATGGTGGAAACATTCAAATATCCATAAAAAGATACCAGGACTAGCCCTTGGGGCTCTAGGGAAACTTTAGAGAGTCATGCCATTGCTTTTTATGTGAAACTATGAGTGTAAGTGAACCAATTCAGAATAAACACATGTTTGCACTATATTGTGAATGTTCTTAATGCCCCTGAATGATTAAAAGGGCAAATTTTATGTAATGTATATTTTACCACAATAAAAAAAAAGTATGTTTGATTAAATCTAATTTTCAAAAGCATTAAAAAAAATTTAAGATAATGATAGTAATATTATTAAGGAAAATATTTATTTTTGAACAGTAGAATTATGAGTGATAGTCACTTGTTTATCCTTTGACAAAAATCTAAATTTTTATTGGGTACAAGTATAAGTTTTAACTTTTTATTATTGTCAAAAAAAAAGTTATTTCCAATTTGAATATAGATTTGTTCCAAGAGATATTAAAAAATAAACAGAAAAATTATAGATAACTCATTAAAATATGTTATATAGACAAATATATGGAGAAATATTAATAATCAAATTTACACATAAAAATTAAATTAATGTCATTTTCAACGACCAGTTTAGCACTTTATTTAAGAAAGACGATACTTTATGGTAAATTGTGCAGATGCTTCATAGTGCAGCGCTCAACCCGCTGCGCCACCAGGGAGGCCCCTAGCAGCATGTTTTGATGCTGGTCATAATGAACCGACTAACTCGATTTCATAACTACTGTGAGTTGGGACACAGAAACTGTTGATGAGGACCAGGGCAGTCTGCCTCTCCAGGTCCCACTTCCCGCTCTTCTCCCCATTTCTGCATTTCCTCGGCATGGGTGTATCAATGGCGCTGACCCACCCACGGCTCCAGGAGGTCGCACGTTTTCGCGGCCTTCTCCCCAAGAGCATCACAGCAGCGGCCACCAAAGTCAACTCCAGGAGGCCTGTGTGCCTATCCGGTCCAGTCAGAGCTAACCCGGCAACTACTGCTCAGTGATCAGGTCGAGAAAGACCCTCTCACGTGCCAGGAGCAGCTAGAGCAGAGGGCCTACTGAGGGGAAATCCAAGAAGAGGAAAGCATGTCCACCAGGAGAAAAGATCTAGTTTTGAAAGTACTGTGTGAGCCCCTGGAGCGCCACCCCAAATCTACCATGGGACTTTTACATTATATGAGCCACTAGAGCTCCCTTTTCCCCTAAGCCTAGTTTGGTTGAATTTTCTATCACTTGAAACCAAAAGAAACTAATTAATAAAAACCCCATAAGTGTCACTGCAAACACTCGGTGCCCTTTTATCCACTGTCCTGGCAAAGCTCCAGACATTTCACTTATGAGCAATTCCCTGTCCTATACAAAGTCCCTCCCCTGTCTCTCCTTCAGTATCCCTTTCACTATACATTCCTTTCATGGTAGCATGAATATCTCATAATAGTCTTAGCTGGGCTATTGCCTCTCCTAAGGATATTTGCATTTTTAATTCATTAGCCAACAGTCATCAAATTCAGCAGTGTAGCAGACAGGTGGGAGAGTTATTTGGGAACAAAGATTCACCTGGTAATATGAAAGACTGTATGGCCAGCTCTGGGTTTTGGTTATTTTTTTTTTAATTATTATTAATTTAAAGTTCCACTTTTGTTGTGGTCGTTTTTGCTAACTGATGGCTTCTTTCCCAAAACTCCAAGTTTTCCTCTGGGTCTGTAACTCTCCAAAATTCTCTCCTTTAATTTGAAACAAGGAGCCCAAAGTACCCTGTGAATACTTGGTTACTTATAGGAAAATATGAACACTTCAAAAACAAATGCACTGCCAACATTTCAGAACTGCAAAAGCTTGTGCCTGGAATCGTCAAATGTCAAAACTAATTACCAGGCAGAGTTTACTCACACATCTAGTGGGCATGATCAAAACTAATCCTTCCTGCCTTCATCTGCCTGGACAAAGTTCGTAGGAAAGCTGCCCAGCCTGGCGCCTTGAGGCCTTGTAGATCTGGAAAGGAAAAGGTCTCCACCAAACTCTGGAACATTCTCTTCAGCTGTCAGGGGCAATTTTATATGCCCACTGGCCAACTGCCATTTTTTATTTGTGTGTTTGTTTTTAGCTACAACATATAATTTTATAAATGCACAGATTGATTATATCATATTTACCAGGGTTTCTAAAAGGAAAATATAGCACTGATGCAGAAAACTATTCAAAATAAATATAAATCTAAAAGAGTTATTATAACCACCACCCAGGTCAAGAAATAGAACTTTGCAGAATAGAATAGAGCAGGACGGGCTCCCCCTCCATCCTTTTCCTTAAAGAATACCTAAGAACCAGGTACATATACTTAAGGGATATACTTAAGCATATCTTATGTCTTATCACACATCTTTGTATTATCACACATTTTTGCTCCCCACCCACCCACCCAAGCCTCCACCTTACTATACACCAAGTAACCACCAACTGTGTGCCTGTTGGTATTGTCCTCCATGCTTATAAATCATAAACAGGTGTTTTACTGGAGAGATGAGCCCAGGAAGCCAGAGCGCTATCCTCAGAGAAACTAAGTAGACACCACCTCAGACTTCCCCTTAAAGGAAAGGAGGTTGTGTTGTTTGACAATTCTCATCCCTTTTAGATAGACCGACTTAGGGTTGCATCCCCATAGAGGTAGGCCTAGTGCTCTGGACTTCGGAGGAAGCCCCTTGGCAGAACAAGAAAGACACAGAGGCAAGCATATGAAGGTGTACTGCCAGCATGCAGGTCACTAGCCACTAAAGAGGTGCCAAGGTCACACCAAGGCCATAGGGATGTGACTCAAGGCCCAGACAGCTCCTCCCACTGCCCTTCCCAAACAAGTCTTAATCTGGTTTCTCTCTATAGCTCCCTCTTATAGCTCCCTCTCCTTCCCAAAGACGTCTCTAACCTTCCTGCCTTTGACTTCCTGTGCAATTCTACCACCCCCTCCACTTTAGTCTGAACCGAAAAGTCACACCATTTTTCAAAGCCCACTCTAACATCACCCCTGGAAGGCAACATAATGCAGGGGGAGTTTGGACTTTGGCTTCCAACACTGGTGTGAAGTCCTGGCTCAGTCTCTTCCTGCTGCATCAGACACCTGAAGAGTACCTCTGAGGTCTCAGAAAGGCGAACATCCTCCTAGGAGCACAGACTCCTGGGAGTCTTGCCAGAGTCTTTCCTAAAGACAAGCATTTCCCCCTGAGTCTAAAATCTTTACACAGTAGATGCTTAGACTGTTCCAGCCAGATGAGCTCTGCTCTCACGGAAACAAGAAAGCAGCAGGGGTTTGAAGAAACAAAACAGGCTTTAAGTAATAGATAAAACTGGTCTTCCTGTCTTTAGCCTGGTCATCTATCTCCCTAAACCCCTCTTTTCCATCACCCCAGTCTCCTTTCCTGACACTGTGACCTGGGTCAAAAAGAGACTAATTCACCCTCTAAAAGCAACCACCCAATCTTCACAAAACTCAAGTTGTTTCCTGAATATGGAAGATGAAACATATTTTTCCCCATAAAAAAACAAGGGTGGGAAAAGGAGAGAAGTATTTGTATGCCCTTCACTCAAAAAGGGGAATGTCTGGATGTGACAAGCTGGAGAGAATTCAGGTATGTGCACATTGTGTGAGTGTCATTTTCCACTTGCCTCTGAGGCTAAAATATCAAAACTGACACTATCTCACAGCTTGAGAGTTGTTCACTGCAAAATGACAATAAATAATTTCATCATAAACAAGTTAGCACAAAAGTCCTCTCCTTCTAATTTAATTTCAGGAGAAATGGTGCTAATCCTTTAATTATGTACCATGTTTATCTGTCAAACTGACTTTCTCCCTGCTGAAAAGTACTTTGCTACCACAGAGGCTGCTGATAAATATCTGCTCCAAGAATTTATAGTGTTACAGAAAAATTCCTTTCTTAAAAAGAAAAATAAAACAGAGTGGAAAACATAATCTTTCTAAGACAGAAAGGACCATCTAGACCTAATCATGGATGGCCTCCTGCTGGAGAGGCTGCAAACAAAGGCCAGGAAAGCAGATCTGAATGCCAGCCAGCCTGCCATCAGCTGCTGCGGGTGTATTTCCAAACAGCGTTTGAGGATTTCCTGGAATGGGAGTCACAAAGTCTCAGCTCCAGTTGAGGTATTACCTGCTCAAAGATCTGGAAGACAGATGATCAGTATTAGCTCTGGAAATGAGGCAGCTGGAGTTCAGGGAAAGTGCACGGAGGCTAGGGTGGGAGTCCCGACCATGCCACATGGGAACTGTAGGATACTGGCCAAATCTCAGAACCTCTGCTAAAGACATTCTCCAAAAATAAGAATAGCAATGTCTACCTTACACAATTGTTGGTAGAATTAATGAGATTGGGCATATGAAAGCACTTTGCCAAGTGTAAAATAAAAAAGACACAACAGTAGTGCAGTATCAGCTGATTGCTCCAATGAATTTCATTTAGAGATCCCTAGCGCCTAAGTGAGGAGTTTTAGCTCATTTTTCTCAGCCCACTTCCCACACTACCAAGCTCCCTTAAATCCCATGGGACCACCAAGCACAGACTAATCACTTGACTCAAACAAATTGCATGTGGTCAAATACGATCTAAAACTAAAAACTTAACTTTCCTAGTACTAAAGTAAGAGCATAGAAGCAGGTCAGTGCTCAGACTAAAGGGCCTAGGAAAAGACAATGATGGTGGCATTTCAAATAGTGAAGAAAAGATTGTCTTAGGGAAATAGGTAGGAAAAAAGATCAACTCATGACTCCTTCTTGAGTCAATTAATTCTATATGGGCAAATACCTAAACCAAAAATATTAAAGCAATAAGAATACCAAAAATATTCTTAATATGCTTATAACTTTGTTGAGGATATCTAAGCACAACGAAGACAAGATTCTAAAAAGAAACATTGATAAATTCAACTGCAAAAAATAAACTCAGTATAGGGATATATATAGATTGATGATTGATGATAGATTGATAGAGATCAATGGCATGAGAAACAAAGCAAATGATTAACCAAATTGTTTTTAATTGCAACATCCAAGACAGAAAATTAAGGCAAAGAACACTCTTTACAATAACAAAAGGCTAGACAACCCACTGTGAGGGAAGGGGATATGTGATGGACCAAAAGAGATAGTCCAGCGACAAAGAAACCCAGAAGTTTTCTCCAAGAGACTCAAACTGATTCATCAAATAAAATTCATACTAAAACAGATGTAAGATGCCACCATTGGTCTTCCATCTTAAAAAAAAAAAAGCTCAATTATATCTAACCTTCTCAAAGAAGTGATAAAATAGAACAGCATTTGGAGAAACATTTGGTGATATCTATCAAAAATAATTATATTTCCAGAAATGCATCTTGCATCTTTCCCACACATGTTAAAATTATATGAGAAAGAATATTTGTTGCATCAATGATATTTGGCAAAACAGAAAAAAAGGGGACGTGGGGAAATAGTAAGTCCCATTATTAGGAAACTAGTCAAATAAGGTATGAGTTGGTCATACAATGGAACAAAAAACAGCTATAAAAATTAAAGAGAGTTTGCTATTCTGCTGTGGAAAAGGCCCATATTTTGTCAACTGACAAAGGTGTATTTAGAAGAATATGACTCACAGTTATCACCAAAGTATAGATGTACCTACATGTCCTTGGAAATGCACAGAAAGGTCTATACTGTTACAAAAAGGGAAGTAAAATTTAGAAAGCTTGGAAGGAAAAAGCCTTAATTTAGTATTTATTCAAATTGTTTAAGAATGAGTTTGCAGGGGCATCCCTGGTGGCACAATGGGTTAAGCAATGCACTATGAGGCAGACCACAGCCACTGCAGCACGAGTTTGGTCCCTGCCGCCAGCCAGGGAGGTGATCCACATGGCACAGCAAACCTCTCCCACCTCAGCCGCTACTCCCTTCAGCAGTGTGTTTCAGTAGATCTGCCAATTCTGTTTCCCACTCTGTCTCTGGTAAATCCTCTTACCCCACATGCCTCTGGCCTGTACCACAGTTCTTGTATGCATAAATAAATCTTAAAAAAAAAGAAAGAGTTTGTATTAATTTTGTACTGTGAAAAGAAAAAAAATACTGTCTTATTCTATATAGACAAACTCCAACAAGAATAAATGAAGAACATGCTCAAAAATCACATCACTATGGTCCATCTTGACTATAAAATTCTCTGGAAACATTTATTTGGAACCTGAAGAACACCGAAACTGTCTAGATTTGTTCTTAAATCCTTCAGAAATTATTAACCTACCTGATCTGCAGTTTTTCTTAAATATAATCATTTCCTAATTTCTTAATGCATTCATGAGTACTTCAACTTCACTCCAAATTTGAGATTTTTATGTCTGTAAATAGTCCTATAAAATTAAAATAAGTGAAAAATCAACCAGTAGACAAATAGGGGCAAGAAACACAAGTGAAGTTAGAAATAGATCAGTGAAGAAAATCCTACAACTTCCCAGGTCAAGATTCCTAACATCTCTGCAAAAGAGAGAAACACAACAGTTTCTGACTTCACAATAGTCTAAGGTCAAAGTCAGTCAATTATTTGTGAAGACTCCAGTTAGTTATTCAGGTAGTGAGTCCTGAGAAAATTCCTTGCATGAGTCCTCATTAAAATTATATACTGATACATTAGCAGGTTCTCAGGAAAATCCTACCAAAATAAATTTTGTAGGGCAGTATCTATTTCAATCATGGGAAGTAAAAGTGGGTGGGGGGGTATAAGTTTCACTTTCTCGTATGGGATCTTCTTCAAAACAAAGACAGAAGCAGACATTAACTCGCCTTCTTCGTAATCACGATATGCTATTTAAAGAGCTAAAGTCTCAAAAATAACCTAATGATAAAAACAATTTTTGCCTACCTGCTATCCCCAGACCTAGCAGAGTGCCTGGTGTAGAGTGCCTGGTGTATAGCCAGCATTCCATTAAAGTGTTAAAACATGATGAACTTGGACTTTTGCAGACATTCTGAAACAATCCACCCTTGTGCTTTCCATGATGCTTTTCATCAATGACAAACTGGACTGCAAAGCGGGAAAACACACAATACATGGTTAGAGTTTCTTTCAAAACATACTCCTTCCTTTCACTACTTGCCCTAGGAGTTGGGAGGTGGGTGCAAAACCTTTAAAAGATAAGTTCTCTGGCATGAGACCAGGAACAGTTCAAAAGGTGCTATTGTGCAGCTGTCAGCTCAAGGAACTGAGCTACAGATTGCATAAGAAAGATATGGGAAACCTGTGATTTAATCAGCTGCAGATTCCTTATCCAAAGTACCTAGGCAAAAGCATTCATCCATCAGGATGTCAGGTACGTATTTAATCAAGGGAGAGTAGGGACATTTAGGAGTTAGGGCAAAAGTTGAAGGTGAGAGCTGTGGTTTGACCAAGCACCTCTTACTGGTAGGGCATTTTATGCTGCCAGCAGCTACATGGCCTCATCTTTAAAAATAAAGTAGCCCCAGTTCTTTGGAGAAACCCCTTGTGGGGGCAGAAATAAAGTGACTTGCTTTTCCCTTTTTACACTCTGGCCACAGCATTCATCATATACAAATCATTTATCCTCTAAAATATAATTCCACATTCACTTTTGTGGAAGTCAGGGGACACAGGTGTGCTCTAGAACATGCCTCTTAACAGAAGCCTGCAGTGGAAGAATAGGCGCACAAGAATGAGAGTCACCAAGGGAAACAGAGAGCACAGAATACCTCAAGCCAGCATATACACAGCACTAATTAAAATACACCACACTGTCCAAAACCCAGAGTGCTAACCAAAACACACAGTGCTAGCCAAACCATCCCATCAGCTCTGGGGGGGTGAAACTAGTAAACAGACTTTTGTTAGTATGACCTTGTCCTTGTAAAGCCATCACAAGTAGAACAAAAACTGAACCTGGCAGCCAGATGGAGTAGCCAGGCCACGTGCCTCCAGCCCCTGTGACCTGGAAGAAACAGCCACAGTGACAGCCAGCCAGGCCCCGTGTAAGAAAGGGGTCAGCTACCGCAGGTTAGCATATTACTTTTTTCCTTCTATTCTTCCCTTCCCAGCAAGCCTGTAAGTCCATGACTTCTCTTTGTATCTCCATCACAATGGGAGAGTCCTGAATAAATGAAAGATCAGGCAGGAATGACTGAAAGATCAACACAATCCTGGCTGAGCAGCCAATTGATCACATCAGACCAAACCACACAGACCAACCAAAATAAGAATTAATCCTATATTTAAAAATATCCAAAGACAAAATTTCACACATTTGAGCACAACCTTAGACTGAAAGCTCAAAGTTCCAATCTTCTATCAGTTCAGCAGGAGAGTATGCAAGTGTGAAGACTAAAAAATGTAATAAAAATGACCTCCCCTCCCCGCAGAAGGTTAAAATCTGTATCACTATTCCTTTACAGATAGAGACAACCAGTTATAAAAGATGGAGCTCAAAGAAGGAGATGTCAAGGCAAAGGCTGAGACAGATGGGAAAGTACATCAGGGAGCCCCGTAGCTCTGGCCAGCAAGCAGTCCCCTCCTCCCTTTACCTGAGACCTGAGAGAAATTCTCTTGGCAGGTCACTGAGGTGTCACTGCTACCAAACAAATTACAGATGCCCCAAGAAAGTTCCTTCTGCAAACAGTATCTCTTGCTAGACATAAACACCTCCTTTCAAAGCTCGAAATTTATTAGCACCCAAATGATGTTTATTACCCTGTGGCTTGTGATCCTGTCATGGATTCTATCAACCAAGGAGACTGGATTAGCTCATGTACCTAGGCATTTATGGCTCTGAAGTGAGCCACTGTTCAAAAACAGCACTGAGGACACATGGAATTGATCTGCCCACAGGTGGATGGACGCCTCTGGAACACAAGGGGCTCCTACTGCTGAAAGAGCCCCCAGGATGAGATAACACAAAATAATCAAGCCAGAATCAGTACCACAATCAGCTACCAAGCCAAAGCCATAACTAAGAGAAATGAATAACCCAAGAAGAAAAACAACCAAATGCTGCAGTAGGCTCACAACCAGCAAGGAAAAGTAGCAATATTTTCATTGAAATAAATGCAAAAAGTGAATAAATGTTACTGGAATCTATTCCTAAAGGAACTTCCTTAGTTACCTATATACAAAGACAAGAGGAACTAATCATTTATATTGCTGTTTTCTTTTGCTTTTTTTAACTTTTAAAAAACTCAAGAGATGTTCATTTTAGAAATGTAGTACCAACATGTGCAGACTTAATCAGAACACTTCAAGAGAAAATGAAAATTTAGATAGACACTGACAGTTATGCACTAGGTTAGAAGTTCAGGAAAAGAGGAAAAGCACACAGCCCATTGAAATTCACTGAAATTCTAAACTCCCAAAAATATAGGTGGAAAAAGTAATATAAATCACTTCAGTATTTTGTTATCTTCTGCCAATTACTCACTTTTTGTTAACTATTGTTTATTGTTATAAGGAAAATACAATGTGGAGAAGAAGCTATTTACATTATAAACTTTATCCTTTATCTTTGGGGATTTGAGGGTGTCTTGTAGAAAGCCCTTTCAAAGAGAGACCTAGATTTATGTCCTGGGTAGCAGCTCTGAAAGGATAGTGTTTAGAGCTGGAAGCCTCTCAAGAGCTAAGACCACTTTTATTTACACATAATTATATATGTACTAGACAAATGATAAGCAAAACACTGTGTAGCCCTGGTAGGGAGCAGAGACAACAACAGCATGCTCCCTCCACTTCCAAGGAACTACCTACCTTATAATGAGGACATATACACTGGCACCAATAAATAAAACACACTCATAAAAAGATACTTCTGGGCCTCCCTGGTGGCACAGTGGGTTAAGCAATGCACTGTGAAGCAAACCACAGCCACTGCAGCACGAGTTCGATCCCTGCCGCTGGCCAGGGAGGGGACCCACGTGGCATAGCTGACCTCTCCTGCCTCACCCGCTGCTACTCTCCGCAGTGTTTCAGTCAGTCTGCCTGTTCTGCTGCCCACTCTGTCTCTGGTGAATCCTCTCACCTCCCTGGACTCTGGCCTGTACCCCAGTGCTTGTATGCATAAATAAATAAATCTTAAAAAAAAAGATACTTTCTTATACACACAGATGAAAAATTTATGCCTCCCCTAGATTGTGTATCTGCATGTATGTTTATGTAACTGCTGCCTGAGAGCCAAGGAAAGCCCTCTCCATAAATGGCACATGCATCCAAGTTCAGTCTCTGGTCCTTAGAACAAAATCGAAGCTACTGCTTTGCCACTTGCTGTCCCCGTTATTGTAGGTCATACAAAGCTGTTCGGGGTTGTTCATCAATTCCTGAGCTATAATAAAGCCCTATTTCTAAAGTACTTACTCAACTCTGTTATCCTTCCCATGATACTGTAAGCCCAACCGATAGCAAATGAATGAATGATATTCATTTAGAACTCTCTCTTTGTACATTCTCTGACATATTTTTTCACTTTCAGAATTCCAAGAACTACTACATCTGAATGTTCCACAATTAGAACAACTATCAAGATGAATCCAGTTACTCATTTCCATGTGGCCAGTCTGTATATCATTTTATATTTGTTAGACAAGTTTCCCAACTCTCCTTTACATTTAAAAGCAGTGTCCTGGGAAGGAGTTACCCACAAGTACAGAAAGAAATTACCTTTGTTTTAGTTTGAAATCTGGATTCTTCCAAGTCTTTGGATAATTGGGTAATTATGTATTTAAAGGGAAGGAACATTGCCTTTACAATCTGAGTAATTTGCCATGTTTAACAGCAGGGCCTTGGAAAGTGCCCAATGGGCACATATTCCTACAGAAAGACGCTTCTAATCCTTGACCTTAGAAAACTAGTGGCATCTATGATAAGCCACTGAATTGACTCACTGCTGCCCTGATTCTCTACCTCTCTGTCCTGGAGACCTGACTTTAGCTCTCTATCAAGAGCAAGGACCTGGAAAGAGAAGAAGCCCAGGGGGCGCTGTGAGTGGAGATGGGGGAGCAAGCTCTCTTGCTGTCTAACTGGGGGGGGGGGGGGGGGGGGGGCGTGNGGGTGGGGGGGGGGGGGGGGGGGGGGGGGGGGGGTCACAGTGTGCTGGAGGCAAAGCACTTAACCTATTTTTGTCTCCATCTGCCATTTGTAAAACAGGGTAATTATAGCCCTCCTGCCTTACAAGGCTGTTGGGAAGCTTTACTAATGTTTGTAAATCACTTGAAGATGGGTGGGTGTGCTTGCTCATCAAGTGGCAGGTGGAAGGTTTCTGGTCAAGTCTTCCCTCCATGTGTCCTGGCAACTCCTCATCTTAGATGAAGGAGAAAAAGTAATGTTCTTTCCTTTACCTTTTCCCACTTATACTGACTACCCAAAGGGAAACATAGTAATGCTTTTTCCTAAATTTCTGTGTTCTCAGTTCTACATATTTTTGTCACAATTCAGAAAGTATCAATATTTTTACATGCAACAATGTTTAGCATCTTTATGAAATTCCACAAAGACTATGGAATTACCATTAGCTTTTTCTATGGATCAGTGTGTGCCTATGTGCTGTCAAGGGAGTTTTTTTTTTTTAAAGATTTACTTATTTATGCACACAAGAGCTGGGGTACAGGCCAGAGTCCAGGGAGGTGAGAGGATTCACCAGACAGAATGGGGAGCAGAACAGGCAGACTGACTGAAACACACTGCCGAGGGTAACAGCGGGCAAGGCAGGAGAGGTCTGCTATGCCATGTGGGTCCCCTCCCTGGCCAGCGGCAGGGATCGAACTCGTGCTGCAGTGGCTGTGGTTTGCTTCACAGTGCGTTGCTTAACCCACTGCGCCACCAGGAAGGCCCCAAGGGCGTATTTTTATGAATTCAAGAACAAATGAGACTTGACTACTATCTCCTGGTAAGTCTAAACCTAAATCAGTTAACTTTCATTTTAAAAGGAAGAAAAATACATAGTTGAATTTCACATAAAAAACGTACATATTTGGAGTGAACTCTTAGATATATTCTTATATGTTAAAAATACCAAACAATGAGTGCATTTTAACAAAATCATTTGAGTATTTAAAATGCCTCACAATAACCATGTTTTAAGACTGTGTTCATTTGCTTTGGTTGTTTTTTTTTTTTAAATGACTTATTTTATTTATTTATGCATACAAGTTGGGATGCAGCCAGAGGTGTGGGGATGACTCACTAGAGACAGAGTGGGGAACAGAACAGGTAGATCCACTGAAACACACTGCTGAGGAGAGCAGCGGACAAGACAGGAGAGGTCTGCTGCGCCATATAGGTCAGATCCCTGGCCAGGATTGAGCTGTAGTGGCTGCCAATAACTTCATGGTGCTGAGTGAGACTTAACTCCTTGAGACACCAGGGAGGCCCTACTTTGGCTGCTTTTTCAAAAATTCAAAACTTCAAGTTTCTCAAATAAACTTTAAAAACCATTTGCACTTAAATGATCATCATAAGATTCCAGCTACATAAATTATGATACATCAAAACAATTGATATTTGTGTGTGGAATATTTTTCTAGAGGCTTTTAATTTTAAAAAAACCAAGTTCGGAATGGTCCTTATTATTTTGCTACAACTTGTGTTTCTAAAATGGGTATATATAAATATACATATACACATATATGGAAAAATGCATATGTGTGGGATATGTGTGTATTATATATACTATTTTAGCAGTACTTAAACATATTATCTCTAGAAGAATAGATAGGGAAATGGTAAGAAAAAGAGACTAGAGGATTTAGATTAAAGGCTATAGGTAAAAGTCTTAACATTTATGTTTACTCTGGGCTTCTTTAGTGTTTTTACCATGAGTATGCACCACTTTTTAATTTAAAAAATTAAATGGGGGAAGGAAGAAGCTGGGTATTGGTGCAGGGTGTTTAGTATGGGGAGTAAAAAGTAAATACCAGCTGTTTAAAAACATAGGATAGCAATGTTGCCCCAATAAAAAGAAATGTGTTTTTTAATTTTTAATTTTGAGTCATATGAGTATATTTTGTATTAATTCAGCATTCTATGATATTTCATCTTGAAAACAGAATTTTTCTATAGTGCATAGCACTAAAGTGTCCTCAGCTAAACAGGATGTAAGCTAGTATTAGTATATTTCAAAATTGCCTGCCTTCGGGGTGATATGGGAATCTCTGTATACCTTCTACTCAATTTACTCTGAGTAAACTGACCACCTGAAAGTGTTCTAAAAAGTAAAGTCTAATTTTAAAAATGATATGCCTACTATGGGATGAATATGTTATAAAATATCACCACAAATGTGCTCAAGTGAATCACAAGACTGTTCTCTCTGGCTCTCTGGCTTGCAATGATATGGAAACTCATTGATGAACATGTAATACAATTATCCCCCAATGTGATGCCATCACTCATATCAAATTACTTTATACTTTCCCCTGGAATTAATCTCCTTTTGGGCAAGAAAAAGTTAGTATTCATCTAATTTCCCCCCAAAAGTCTAGCTCAATTCCTAGCAAATAGTACTTATTATAAAATATTTAATTAATTAATTAAATAGACTCTGCCATATAACATCTTGTCTATTCCAATTAAATAGCTTTTTTTAGAGTGTCACTCTTCAAAACTTTTAGTAAATAATTGCACATTGTAAATTCAATGAGGCGATACAGTACATGTTTTCCCAAACTTGTTTTAACATGAGTAAAAAATTTCCTCACAATGTCATTTGTTGCACTAGAGACAATAAAGTCTAAAAAGCTAAAAATGGAAAATATTGCATTCGTTTTTAATTTCCACCTTGTTTCTGAAAATTCCGCGGAGACCAAGAACGACTTCACACTTTTCTAAAGACAGGAGTTCTCTAAGTAAATAAGGAACTAGTGTGCCCAGGAATCTATTGTATCTACATAGAATTGCATTCATAGAATATTCATGGATTCTCTGTGTCTCTCTCACCTGTGGTTGGGTCAGGTCCCCTGATTGCATCTGATATGTAAGATGCCGGAGGAAGTGACAGTCATGTCCATTCCAGGACACTTTGCTTGGACAACTCTAAAAGTCAAGTGCTGAGAGTATGCCCTCACAAGTTGAAGAGAATTCCCAACTCACTTGAGGTCAAGAACTCTTATCAATGCACATCAGAGTTTGTGATGAGTAAGAAATATCCTTTTGTTGTGCTAAGCCACTGAGACTTTGGAGCTATTTTTTACAGCCTAATTTAGCCTATCCTGAAAAAATGTGTTAATTATCATGGTATTCCTTCACATTAAAAATATGTAGTGAATGCCACTATATCCTGAGCATGAAATTTAAGACATCTTATGATAAGTATATTACAAAACTGACAAAGGACAGGTTAAATTAATAAATACATTAAAAGTCCTCTGTCATTTGAAGAAAGATTACTGGATCAAGGATTTTTGTCTTTGCAAATCTAACAGTTACTTTAGAACAAGTTGTAAAAAAGTAAGCTTAAATGAGAAGATTGCAAATTTCCCCTAAGTTATTTTTTTACTGTATCTCAATGACTTTGCACTTTTCTAAAGACCAGGAGTTCTCTAAGTAAATAAGAAATAGTGTGTGGAATCTATTGTATCTATATAGAATTACTGGCTTTTAAAAAGAACTATAAATCTTTAGGAGTGCTGCAAATGATCTAATCTATATCAGGAGTTGTTACCAGTCTTTGTCAGTCCCTATGTTTGTACCTTTTTCATAATTAGGCAGTGAGTCTATGAATTTTTTTCTGAATTAGCACTAATTAGTAGATAAGGGCTCCTAAGAGATGCATAACTCTCCCATGAAAGAAATATTCACAGAGATAGAGATAAAATTTCATTGCCATTACAAACAATTTGGGTCACATTTTTTACCACTTTGTGATGTGATATTGAATTGGGGACTGTTGAGGCAGAATGTAGAGGAGCCTTGTTAGCTCACTGTTTACCATTTTGAATGGCAAGAAGTCAGCTTCTGATTCCCATGGATCTCTTTCTAAAGATCAGCAGGATTTCAACAATCACAGTGAGCCAAGAGTCTGGAATTCCAACTCAAGCTGTCAGACAAATCCTTGTCTTAGGAAAACAAATTCTTTCATTAATTTTCTGTCAAGTGCTCTAGTCAGCGTCATGCCTCTGCGTGGTGGAATATCCACAGGCACTGCCGCTGTGTCCCTCCCTTTTTCCTACTGCTTCTCCTCCCACTGAGGCAAAAAGTGTTTTTAAATGATTGTTTTGACAGCAAGAGAAACAAAAGAGAATATAAACGATTGGAACTACATCAAACTATAAAGTTTTTGAACAATGACATAAACTCTCCAAAATAAAAAGACACCCTACTGTATGGGAGAAAATATTTGCACACCATATATCTGACAAGGGGCTGATTTCCAAGATCTACAAAGAACTATGCAACTCAACAAAAAAAATAAAATAACCCAATCAAAAAAATAAGCAGATGTGCTAAACAGGCACATCTCCACATACAGATGTCCAATAGACACGTGAAATAATGCTCATCATAAAAAGGAACCATTTTACGTTGTTGATGGGAATGTAGAATAGTACAACCTCTGTGGAAAACAGCATGGAGATTCCTCAAATTATTTAAAATAATTCTGCCATATGGTCCAACAATTCCATTCCTACCCAAAGAATACAAAATGCTTATTCAGAGACACGTATATACCTATGTTCATTGCAGGACTATTTAAAATTTCAAGCTATGGAAATAACAGAAGTACCCAAAGACAGATGACAGGATTAGGAATGTATAGTACATACACACACAGTAGAATACTGCTCAGCTAGGGCTTCCCTGGTGGCACAAGTATTTAAGTGTCAGCACTATCAAGCTATCACCAGCCACTGTGGCATAAGTTCAATCCCCAGCCAGGGAGCTGACCCACATGGTGCAGCAGACCTCTCCTGCCTCAGCTGCTCCCCTCAACAGTGTATTTCAGTAGATCTGCCTGTTCTGCTCCCCACTATGTCTCTGGTGAATCTTCTCACCCCCTGTACCTCTGGCCTACACCCCAGTTCTTATATGCATAAATAAAAATAAATCTTTGATTAAAAAAAAAAAGAATACTGCTCAGCTGTAGAAAAGAGGAAAGAAAAAACCAAGGGTGAAATCTTTCCATTTGTAATAAATGAATTGAACTGGAGAAGATTATACTAAACAAAATAAGAAGGAATAAAAACAAATACCGGATGCTGTTATTTACACATGGAATGTGGAGAAACAAAACAAAGGGTCTGTTAAAACCAAACCAACAACAAACCCAAGAAATCTGACCGCAGAGTTGAGGGTGAGAGGGGAGAGCGAAGCGAGAGGGGGTACCATGGACTGTGGGGGCCATGGTGGTGGGTGTGGAGTGGTAACAGACCCCTACGAGGTGGGGTCCTATACTTCTCAGTCAATAACTGCTGTGAACCAAAGGTGCCTCAAATAAAGTAATAGTGATTGTTTTGGAAAGATTGTTCCCAGATCTCTGTGTTGGCCAGGGTTTAACCACGACTTTGTAGAACTCCTGGGACTCTTCATGGAAGCAATGGTGACAGCCCAATTTGAAATCTGGTGTGCTGGGCAAGAAAACTGTAAATCCCCTCTAGGCACTTTACCGCCAAGCCCAGACTTTGAAAGATAAACCCCCCTGAGAAGACAGGGAGTGAGTTATTGCAGCTTGACTCTTCTGGTGAAAGCTTAAGAAGTAGGACAGGCCTGGCCCAAAACAATTCTGGATGCACTCACTCCCCCTCTCCATTTTCATTTTCAGCAGACTTATTTAACACTGAGTTCATATCCACAGAGGCAGCTAACCAGATTCTCTTCTAATGGAATTATAAACTGTCTCTCAGGCCATTAGTAGCCCTTAGGTTTTCTCTTTAGGCTTTTGCTTTCTTTGAAAAAAAAAAATCCTGAAATAATCCTTTTCTTTATTAAGTATGTTTTCAGATTACAATACTAATTTTTATATAAAAGTCAAAATTTTTTTTAATTTTTACAAGGTGAATAAACTTGTTCAACATACCTGCTCTCGTGACCCTCTAGACAAGTATATCTATGGAGAAGCTCTTGCATGTACAAAAGTTCCTACCTGCAACTAGTAGATAAATATATTTCAGAGACCTAATGTGCATCATAACAATTACAGTCAAGAATACCATAAACCTTCTGGCTCTTCAAAACAAAAGCTTGCCTTCCCATTGAATCCAGACTAGCAGGTAGACTACTGATCATCTACACAGCAGAAACTGGATCCTGGCAGTGAGGAGACCCAGACGCTGGCTCGAGAGGACTTTTTCTGTGAGGGGCCTTCTAGCATGTGGGCAAAGCCTTCAATCAGGGCAAGACATTCCAGGGAATGTCTCTTGTTGTGGTCCGATTGCCTCAACCTTCTTTTCAGTGAGATGGGGTTCATTAAAGGAAACTGAACATTGAAGACAAAAATTCTGTGAGCTTCAAATTTGCTGTGAGACTCTTAATTATTCTCATCACACAAAAAAAATAAAAGATCATTATGTGACATGATAAGGGTTTCGACTAACATTACAGTGGTAATCATATGGCAATATACAAATGTATAAAATCTTTAAAAAAGAAAAAAACCACTTTTGTGCATCAATCTTCCTAAGGGTAGATGATTTTAAAGCCACTGAGATGAACAAGTTAAAAACAAATATTTATATTGCCTGCCATAAACTGAATAGCTCAGTTGAGCAGATGATTACAACCAAATTTATTATTTACCAACTCTTATTACATAATAAATACATTCTTATAATAAATGACAGCAATGGAACAAGAACAAAAGTTAGACATCTCCAAAGTTGTGTCCCTGGGATAACAACTTCAGATCTATGAAGAGAACTTCCAGGGAATACTGGGAGGACTTTTTGGATAGTGATTGCTATTTTCTCATTTGCAGCTTAATAATTATCCCACTAATCAGCCCATTGGTCTTCTGTGCTAACTATTTGAGACTTTTCTCATCACAGAAATCCACGATTTCATTCTGAAAGAAAATCCAATTGTTTAAGATTAATTCTCCACTTAAAGATATAGAAAATATGTTTTTTTCCCAAGCATCCTTGGATTCTTTTCCATGAAGTCACTGATTATGCAAAATAGAAAGTATTATTACCATTGAGGTTAGAAGCACTGTACTAAAGAAAATACAGACCAGCCCATCCAGCCTCTCTTAAAGGTTTTCAGGAGCAGCCAGCCAGTAGACACATTCACTCTGACTTCTCAGGTTATTGTCAGACCTTATGACATAAGGGTGATTTGTATATCACACTAATTAACTAAGAGGTCTGGACATTAATCCACTACCCAATAAACAGCCCTCTGCCATGAAGTAGTTTCTGAAAAAGGCCAGTTCTGTTGTATTGTATTGGATCTACCAGAGTAAGGTGATGTGTGCCTCATGCTCTTGAATGCCAGCTGTGGACATTCTTACTTTTCACTTTTACACAGGGCTCTTTCCTCCTAGTTCTCTGTGTACTTTGTAGGTGTGTCACACAGAGCATTGACGGTTAAAAAAACATGCCATGGGCCCTCCCTGGTGGCGCAGTGGGTTAAGGAACGCATTACAAAGCAAACCACAGCCACTGAAGCACGAGTTCGATCCCTGCCGCCGGCTGGGGAGGTGACCCACATGGCACAGGCAGACCTCTCCTGCCTGGCCCGCTGCTCCCCTCGGCAGCGTGTTTCAGTCCATCTGCCTGTTCTGCCCCCTGCTCTGTCTGGTGGATTCTCTCACCTCCCAGCACCTCTGGCCTGTACCCCAGTGCTTGTATGCATAAATAAATAAATCTTAAAAAAAAAATGCCATGCAAGAACCTCAGTAAAACAGAAGCTCATATATCTGATAAAGGACTAGTATCCAGAGTATATAACTCTCACAATTCAATAATAAAAAGACAAATACTAAATTAAACTAGGATCGACTGATATTTTTTCCAAGGAAGATATACAAATGACCAAAAAACACAAGAGAAAAGATAGCATTGTTAATCATCAGGGACATACAAATCAAAATCATAATTAGATGCCACATAACTAGATACCATATTAGATATTTACTGGGAATGGTGTAGGGAGAGAGTACTGAACACAAGTGAAATCAGATGATTCTTTTTCTTTATACACGTTTATATTTTCTTTATACATCTTTATATTTCATCTCTGACAACAATTATCTATTACTTTCATATATAATCAACATAATTGAAAATTAAAAATAAGAAAGAGACCAATATGGAACTGCATCCTTGGTCCAAATTCATGCTCATTTTTTCTCAAGCTGAGTTTCTTATGCAACATCATAGGCTGACTGTCTAGACGTGAACACCCACCATGTGCTAAGGAAGTCACATAGAAATGGGAATTACTGTAGATCTGAAACTCTCTCACAGTTTTGCTGCTTAAAAGGAAACACAATAAAAATAGTTTCATAACACTTGTGATAAGACTACTGTATCAAGACTGATCACTTGGCATCATTAAATCAAGTGCTTTTTGTGTGGGTTTCTGAAGACAAAGAAATCCAGAGGTATTTTGTGGATAACATGAAATATGAGAAAGGATATCAGCAGAGATAAGATTTCAGTACACTGGTGTTTTAGATGGATTCCACTCATCCTCCCTAACCCCTAAACTAAATCCCAAACATTTGCTTCAAGTATAGAATGGACTGGGAGACTAAAAATTTATCTTTAAAGAAAAAAATTTATCTTTAAAAAAAGCACTCTATAGATGTTCCTTCTCCTGGGCACCAAGGCCGAGTAACTTCAGAGGCAGAATGGGGTCATGACCAAAGATGCAAAATGCCTGGGTTCAAATCTCAGCCCTGCCACTTTCATTTGGATGGCTCAGTGTTCATGTGTGTCCAGCTTCCCCATCTGCAAAATGAAAATCAACTCAAGGGGCTTTTATGAGGTTTAAATGTAATATATAAGGTAAAGCATTTAAAATTGTGCCTGGTACTAAATCATATATGTTTAAGGCATTCACCTTCTCACAGCTTTGGCACATTTTTTTTCCTAAAAGTTGTATGTATTGCGCTATCTTCTTTCATTCATTCACACACATATTGATTGCTTCCTGTCTGCCAGGCACTATGCCAGATGTTCAAGATAATAAATGAATGAATAAATCTCACAATCTCCGTGAATGATCTACTACATATATCAAAATGTGCACACAACCTTTTAGTCACTCTCTCTTAGTCACTCTCTCTTCTCACCGCCGGAGACAAAAGAAAGTTGTTATTGTTATGCAGTGGCAGTAAAAGAATACACAAGCCAGAAGGAGGCTCCTCAGTGCAGAATGCCACTGCTATGGTGTGTCTCAGGGCCTGACTTCCCAAGTCAGCATTTAGGGAGTGACCATAAACCATTGTGGGTGAATTGTATCAATGCCTGGTCAAGATTAGATCACTGTGTCTGCAAGCACCATGCAAATTCTCTCTCTCTCTCTCTCTCTCTCTCTCTCTCTCTCTCTCTCTCTCTCTCTCTCTCTCTCTCTCTTTCTCTCTCTCTCTCTCTCTCTCTCTCTCACACACACACACACACACACTCCTGACACCCTCCGTGGCTTTGTCTGTCCTGTGGCTTGCCCATGAGTAAACCTCCTTATCTGCAGGCATTCTTGTGTGTCTACTTCTCTCTCAGGGTCTCAGCAGCATATTGTCACAGGACAACTATAAAATTTTATTGCACTGAGACTCTATTGACCAGTGGGGTAATCACAATAAAAATCCTGTGTCAGGTTTAGGAGCCAGAGCAAAGCAGTCACTTCAATGCCAGGCCATGGGGTAGTTTCTTAAGTCAGAGAATCTTTCCATTAGTGCAATCACACTTATCCACTCATACCCCCCTTAAGAAGATGAATGTATCAATATAAACAAGAAGAATAAATAAGGGCAGCCATTTTAAAAGACTGTTCAAAACATAGAAATTAAAACAAGGAAGAAATGATGTTTGTTTGAGGATTTAAAAGCTCCAGATGTAATCCTTATACCCAAATTCCAGAAAGATGAAAAGTGAGAGATTTGGAATATAGAAGGGAGAGTAATGTGATGGCTACCAGACTTTTCAATAGGATAATTTCATTTTCACAATTACACTGTAAACGTAAGAATAATGCTCAAAAGTCACTTAAGTCTGCCACTTACAAAGAGGCATCCCCTGTGATTTATCTAGTACCCCATCCCATTCATCCCAGCCTCATAGCCTGTCTAGACCAAGCTGGATATCATCAACAATATCTAGGTATTCATGAGACAGTCTATGTAAAAGAAATTGTGAACCAGTTAGAAGAGTTGCCCCAATCTTGTTTGAACAGGTGGACTTGAATCATAGACTGATGAGTCCTGTCCAAAGAGTTTGACCCACCACATTGACCATGAGACACCACCCTAGATAATAAACATTAAATCCTGACTAATGACTACCTCACAATATCCTAGAAGGAGGAGACGAAGACCCCCCACACACAGTTGGAGAATAACCAACACATATGCATGCAAGTATCCCACCCAGAACACGCTACGCTACTGCTCTTCTCTCTGCCTTGTGGACTACCCTTTAGAATCCTCCAGTGCTTTGCAGAGAGCCAGGCTAATTATCCTTTCGATCACGAGTTTCCTCATGCATGAGTTTCTAAGAAAGCCTTGCTTGATTCAACTACCTCTAGTGCTGTCTGAGAATTCTTTAGCTAGAGGGCAAAGGATACACTTTTTTGGGGTTGGAACCTGTAACATAAAGGAAGACACTACTTTGATATGCCTAATCTAATAAACTTTGTGGACTAGAAGATTCAGGGGGAGAAAAGACACTGTTTCTCTTCTGAGTTTTAACTTGATTAATTATAATTGTAAAATCATGAATCCTTCAACTTAATGCTTTCTATTCTGTCAGAGAGAGTGCTAACAGCATGCTTGAACACAAGAATCCATCTTCTCTAAGTCCTTACTGAGCAATATCGCTGAGTCCTGACAATAAGGAAGAAGTAATCTCCAGCCCTCCTGCCCTGAGATTTCAACCACAGGTCTATCTCAAGCTGTCTAGGAGAATTTAGGATAACCATCTCACTCCCTCTTGCCCAAGCCTAGGGACATGGAAGAAGAAGAGGTGGTGGTAGTTGCTTCTTCCTAGCTTCCCAGGTTAAAAAAAAAAAAAATGCCCCCCAAAAAAGTTGCCCTAAAGTAAAAACAAGCGGTCTTAGTGGTTTTAGTTCTCTTATTGCTCTTATTCTTAAGGGTTAGGAGCAAGTACTTGCTAGGAAATATAACATCCTAAGGAAGAAGATGCACTCAATTGAGAACTATACTAAGCCCCAGCCTGTACTGCAGCTCTAAACATGACTTTGTGTGGAGTTACACGGCCATGGTGACACAATAGGGAAGAGTGTCTGGACCCCTGTGATGGGTCTGATCCTGATTCATTCATTAAATAGAATTTATTACACATTTCCATACTCCAGGTTTTCCCAGTGCTCAGTTTTCTCACCAAGTTATGTGATTCCCAAGAATGAAGTGGTAACAGCCAGCCACAGGGATGAGCAAGTAGTCTGCACAAGAGTGCTCAACTAAGGAGGTGAGTGAGAACTGGAATCCAGTCCTTGTTCCTTTTACCAAGCCAGGCAATGGTGGAGTTGCAATGTCCAGGGGATGCACCTCTCCTAATGCACAAAAAAAAGAAGACACTTTCTTGTCCATCATAGGCCCTGTGCTGAGATGTGACTTACGATCATGTCAACAGGTGGTAGTTCCCATTACCAAATCTATGCCTGAAAAAGGATATAATGAGCCTCCCTGGAGGCTCAGGGGGTTAAGTCTCAGTACTACGAAGCTATCAGCTTCAATCCCTAGCCAGGAAGCTGACCCATATGGCGCAGCAGATCTCTCAGTCACATCCACTGCTCCCTTCAATGTGTATTTCACTTTGTACTGCTTCCCCACTCTGTGTCTGGTAAATCCTCTGCCCCACCCAACCCTGCACCATTGGCCTGCACCCCAGCTCTTGTATGTATAAATAAATAAAGTAAATCTTTTTTTAAAATTATGTAAGAAAGGATGAATCTCTTAATTTGTCATTGCCGCAGTCTTACCATCTGCAAAATGGAGACAATAACATTCCTCCATGTTGCATTCCTTGAGCTATTCGTTCAAGGACAGATTGAATTTACCAGAAAGAAAGTTCTTAAAGAACATAATGTTTGTACTAACTGTTAGACTATTTTTTCACTTTGTCCCAAGAAAGTGCTAGTGACCGGTCTTGAATTATTCTATGATCAGAGGAAAAAATAAACCTATTTTGCATCCCTTACCATGGAAAGCTAGTGGAAGTTCTTATTCAACTAACTATGCAGCGGTCATGAGAAAGGCCTAAAGAGGCACCAGCTACACAGTTAAATGCCTATTCAAGGAACCAAGGGAAACTTCAATTCTTTATCAATTATACTTTCAACTTCTATAAGGATACAAAAATCTTAAAGAAGGTTATTAATCAAATTTTGCAAAAAGATAGAGAAAAGGGGCTTTCTTTCCTTGGAGGCAAATATTGTAACTTTTCTTTCCTTGAGTTTCAGAGCTTGAATTGAATGGTGATGGCTCAATCAATATCTGTTGACATTTGTCCTGAATGGCCCAACATTTGCTTACAAGTGCCTGATCCTCCCTTCAGGGAAGAGTTGTGGATTCAGGTATAGGATTAGGAGGGTTCTGAATAATTCATGTGAAATTATCCAATTTGGTTAAACCTACAGGAAAGGGCTTTAGCCCTCCCCATTTAAAAACTTCCTGTATCTATTCTAAATCTTTCATGATCCTCTTATCCATAATTAAGGAATCAGAAAACATGTCAATGAAGTAATCACTCTGATGGTACTTATCCAGAAAAAAAGATTGACATTTTGAGAAGTTCTAGTTTTACTATCTTAATATGGTGCTCCAGACCTAAAGATTAATTTGTCTTTCTAGATACTGTCATTCATTCATTCATCCTATGGCCTAAGTACAGAGTACAGTATATCTTACTTGCTCTAAGTATATGTCTCAATTTTTGTCCCATTCATCTGCCCCTTACAGACTGTACTATGACTGAACAGCCTTGAGAGCCAACATAAGGATTGCCCATTCCCTAACTAAAACAAAACCTCAAGACTATAGCAGAGAGAGCACACTCTGAGATTCCCTACAGCTTGAGCCCCCATTTTTGGTATTAGCAGAATATCATAAAGTACACATCTAGTCTTTAACTTTCATTTCCTTCCTGAGAGTCACAGGAGGAATTTAAGGAGGGAGATTCTCATGAACAACACTCACCCAGGCTTAAAATGTGTTCACTCTGGTTTCAATTCCTACAGCACAGACACTAAACAATACTTTTCCACTTGGTTTCATTCTTCTCCCAAGCAGATTGCTACTTAAGAATGTATTTACTGCCACCTTGCGGAAAAGAAGCAAACATATTCATAAAATGCCTGTTCTATTTGCCTTTTGAAAATTTTTCCTCTCTGTTGATCACTTTTTCATCTCTGGGAAGGAGGCACTAAGCTGAACAGGAGCATCTCAGAAGTGGGAATAAAAATAACACTTGCTTCATGATTGTCAGGCTCTGTCGAAAGAACCTGCAATATATGAACAGGAAAAATTTCCATTCCCTGGAAATCTCCTAAGCCTTAACAGTGCCAGGAGTTAAGTCATAATCCCAGATAATTATATTTATAAGAAAGGGTCTGATCATAATCTCTCTGATACAATCTCTAGAAAAAAAATAATATCATTTACATACTTTCTGTACAGAAATCCACATGTATCAGCTTAACCATGTTTGGATCCTGATCTTCGACTAGAAAATTAGCCTCCCCTAACAGAAGTATTTAACATTGCCTGCCCTACATTATGTCACACCATTTGCTTTTGATGTAATGCATATTCTGATTTATTTTCCATTGCATTTTCCTGTAGCAAAGTCATTTCTATAGCTCTATATACCTCTATAACTCTATATACCTCTCAGGAAAGGACTTGATTTAAGGTAGGTATTTCTATCTGCTTTACCTCAGAGTGAACTGTTTTATCGTGGGAAGTTAAGTCTGTGAAGTATACACTAAAAATGTGAAGGCTTTGATTATAAGCAATGTCTCTTTTAATAAAATGACCTTTTCACTTGGGAGAAGCTAGTTTTGTACAGTTCTTCTTAGCAACTTTTTCTGAAAAGTAATTACATAACACACATTGCTAGAGTTTTGGTCTGAACCACCACATTGTTACTAAAACAGCACGATGTGTACAAAATATCCGAACAAATTGTAGGGAAGAGTAGGACAATCTTGCAGCAACACTTTTTCTTTCAGGAAATCATCTTTTTTAACGAAGGGAGAATTGGCCCTGCCCAGGTGTCATATGTGTATACACTGCAATGACCATGACTGATAGAAAGGTGGGGAACAACTGAGTGGCTTAAGCTACCAATAAAAATCAACCACTTGTGGATTTCGGGGAGTGAGGCATCAAGCTCCCAGGGAAAGCCAGAAAATGCACACACACAGCAACCACTTCTTTATGAAGACATTGATAAACAGACATGTCAAAGGCAAAGACAGATAAAAACCTGGCTGTGAGACCCCACCACCCACCTAAATCAAAATTAACAGGTAGTCCTGACAAATTATCTCTGAAAAGTGGTGTAAATATAGGCACCAAAGTTGAGGCAATTTGAGGCACTTCTGGACTCTATGCCCTTGGTACTGAAGCTTTCTGCAAGATTCGGCAAGACGCAGCAGATTCCTGCCCTGAGGAGAAGCACTCTGGTCTGGTAGGCAGAGAGTCATGGGAAATCCTGGCAGGTCCCACCACCCTGGGTGCCACTCTCACACACTCTGCCAAGAGGTGCTTTACCTTCCCCTGTTTTGCTGTCAATTTGAGTCATATATTACATTATTATAATATTGTTCCTCCCAATAACTTCATAATATGGTTATATAATTTTGTCTTGGACATGAACGAAACCTTCCTGCTCTGTGGAAGTTAGCACTCCAGAGATCACAAACCTGAGAGAACACCAGGGTGGTGATTTCCACAGAAAAGTTTGTTTACATGGCCAAACCAAACTGATTCTGGAGTTGAAAGTTCAGGAGAAGAGGGAGGGAAGAACAGAAGGCTCTCTCAGGAATGCTCAGGAATCTGGCAAAACAAATGTATGAGTATTTGAGAGGGAGGAAAGTGTGATATAAGGCAGGACCCAAAAAGGGAGCCAAACTGAAGGTTTTATTCTCAGTGTTGGCCAAGAGGCTTTTAAGTTTCAGACTCAGATTTTCAGAGTATTGTGCAAGCTGGAAGGATGTACGGAGTCAAAAGTCCCAGGAATGGTAGAAGTAATGCAAGGAAAGTTAAGTTGAAAAATAAAATACAACCTGGATACAGTATCACAAGTCTGAATTTTTTAACTTAGCTCTATTTTTTTTATCTCTAAGACCTCATTAAAAAATAATTAAAGTGAATCCAGCAAAAACTTTAAAAGGTCTATGAAATCTTTCTGAGGAAAGGAAAAAAATTAAGCAGAACGTTGTCTTGGTCATTGGTGCTATTCACCAAAGAGGTCAGTTCTCCATGGTTTAGGAGAATATTGCACTTCCTGGCTCCCAGGAGGTTGGATGGGGCCATGTAACTAGTTTTTGCCAATGAGTTGAGAGAAATGACATGTGTCACATCTAGGAGATAGGGTTGCTGGTGTTAGACTCAGAGTTCTCTAGTCCTTGTGAACAGTAGCCTACAGTTCAAGATGGTAGCTACTCAAGCTTTTCACAGCAAATTCTATTTACATGGCCAAACCAAACTGATTCTGGAATTGCAAGTTCAGGAGAGGAGGGAAGGAAGAACAGAAGGCCCTCTCAGGTCATACCAGGTCTTTTAGAGCATGCCGTGGATGCAACCCCTTGGCCCATCTGCATAGACCACTTAATGCAAATGAGAAATAAACCTTAAAATTAAGGCCCCTAACAGTCGTTATTGCAGCATATTGAAACCAGTCCTGACTGATTCTACCTGCAGGAGGGAAGCAGTGGACAGCAGTGTGTGACACAGTCCTTATGCTTAGGCAGTGGGTGTCTGAAGCCTATAGGGAAAGGTAAGAAGGATGTGGCTAGTGTGAGAAAATTTTACATTTAAAGCAGTTTTCTTTTTTTTTTTTCTTTTTTTTTAAAGATTTATTTATTTATGCATACAAGCACTGGGGGACAGGACAGAGGTGTTGGGGGGTGAGAAGATTCACCACAGAGAGCAGGGAGCAGAACAGGCAGATCAACAGAAGTACACTGCTGAGGGGAGCAGCGGGCACAGCAGCAGAGGTGTGCCGCGCCATGTGGGTCACCTCCCTGGCCAGCAGCAGGGATCGAACTCGTGGTGCAGTGACTGTGGTCTGCTTCATAGTGCGTTGCTCAACCCACTGCACCACCAGGGAGGCCCCAAAGCAGTTTTCTATTTTCTCAAGGAGAGATTAAATTCACCTCCCAAGCAACTGTTGCCTTGTTTTAGTGCCCCTTGTTTACATTAATGCAAATCAAGAATATTCCCAATGGTTATTAGAGGAGGAAGGGAAAAACAACTCTAATTTAATTTTGCTCTTTAGAGAGGAAGTTAAGCCTTGATTTGGAAATCAAGTTATTTGTTACATGGAGTTGAGTCAGAGCTATGACTCAGAGGCCTTCTCACTTTCCTGGATGAGAGAAGTTTAATTCTCTCTGGTATTATTCAAACATGTCCTAGGGGAGAATGTGAGCTGAGTGTTATTCCCTACAGCAACCAAGAAACAAAGTCCCTAAGGAGAGTCTGTTTCCCTGGGCTTAGAGTAGAACTGCTTCCAGGAGGTCCATGTATCACTTTCTCTCTTGTTTTTGGTTACTCCTGATTCTAAATAAGGATTCATCGAAAGTTGTGGCAATGCCTCCTTTTAGGAAGGGTAGTGTAAAGAAGAAAACTCCCCACTTGAGATGCAGTGGTCAAAAGGATAGCAATTCCATCCCTTAAATTTGGAACTATGGTGATAATATCAATCAGAGAAAAGAAGACAGTGCACTGCCTTTTGTCAAAGATGGCCTCCAGGAAATACAGGGCGGGTTGGCAAGAAGGTCAGATCAAAAGAAGATGAGGAAATTGTTTCAACCACATGTTAATATTGGTAATGAAACAGCTAATGCCACATAGTGACTACCATGTGCCCTCCAATTTAAGCAAATACACATGTGTGCACACACGCACACAGAGTCATATGATGACAGCAATTGGGAGACTCAAAAATCAGTTGGGAAATACTTTGGGAGTAGGGTTGAGTTATATTTCTATAAACCAGCAGAAAGGCACAACATACACAAAGATAAACTCAAAAAGGATAAAAGACCTGAATTTAAGACCTGAAACCATACAATATATAGAAGAAAACACAGGCAAAACACTATGTTTTGAGATGACATACACCTCAGAAACATTTTTAAAGACTCATTTTCCAAAGCAAAGATAATCAAGGAAAAGATAAACAGCTAGGACTGTATCAAACTAAAAAGCATCTGTACAGAAAAAGAGACAATAACCAAGATGAAGAAATACCCCACAGATTGGAAGAAAATATTTACACTCCAAAAAACTGATGAGGGGCTGATATCAAAGATCTACAAAGAGCTTACACAACACAACAAAAACAAAATAAGCAATCCAATCAAAAATTGGGCAGAAAAACTAAAAAACACTTATCAAAAAAGGAAATGCAGATGGCAAACAGGCACATGAAAAAATGTTCAACATCACTTATAATCAAGGAAACACAAATCAAACCACAGTGAGATACCTCCTCATACCAATAAGAATGGTCCACATTAAAAAAAAAAGAAAAAGAAAAAAACTAACATAACAACAGCAAATGTTGGCAAGGATGTGGAGGAAAAGGAACCTTCTTACACTGCTGGTGGAAAGTAAACTGGCCCAACCACTATGGAAAGCTGTGTGGAGGTTCCTCAAACTACTAAAAATGGGGCTTCCATATGACCCAGCAATTCCACTCCTAGGAATCTACCCGAAGGGCACAAAAACATTAATTCAAAAGGGAACTTGCACTCCTATGTTCATTGTAGCACTATTTATAATAGTAAAGATATGGTGACAACATAAATGCCCAAAAATAGATGACTGGGTCAAGAAGATGTGGTAAATATACACAATGGAACAATACTTAGCAGTCAAAAAAGATAAACTTACATCATTCACAGTAACATGGATGGAGCTGGAAGTGATTATGCTCAGTGAAATAAGCCATAAGGAAAAAGAGAAATATTGGGTGGTTTCACTTACAGCTGGACATAGGTAAACCAAAGAAGGGATCAGGGGGGAAAAAAAGGCAAAACTAGCAGTCAAACTATATATTAGAGGCATTTAGCAGGGTAGGGAGAGGGATCACTATAGGAAAATGATCAATGATGTAAAAATATGTAAATAAAAACAAAAAACAGCAGAAAAGAACTGGGGTTAATAAAAACATTTTTGAAGCAATTTCTGGACATACCACATCCAGTTGTTTAGCTGGATACTTCTTTCCATAAAAAAATTGCTGATACTATCAATCATTCAACAAATACACTTTAATCCCTTACTCTGTGCAGGGACCCAAGAGAAGCACTAGAAACAGCATGAACAAGACTATAAAGTCTCTTGTTCTGATGGAGAAAGAAAACAAACAAGGAAGCTAGTTTGCTAATTACCTTGTGTTTACAAACGACGATACATGTCATAACAGAAACAAACAAAACCTGTGCTAGAGAAGAGGGGCACCAAGGGGAGCACGTGTCAGACAGAACCTCTTGAAGGAGAGGACTCTCAGCTGAGCAGTGAGATTGAAGTAAAGGCCAACACACCAGGAAGTCTCTAGGACATGGAACCCTTCCCTACAGGAAAGCAATTAAGTCACAGAAGAATTAAGTCCAAAGGCCAGGGCTTAGTGAGGGAGGCCAGAATTTTATTTTATTTTTATTTTAGAAAAATGGGAAGTCCTTAAAGAGTTATAAGTAGGAAAATAAAATGATCTTATTTATGTTTTAAAAAGGTGATTATGGCTGCTAAATTATTGAATTTTACTATATACCAGACTGTTCCAAACACTTTCAATTGTCTCATTCAATCCTCACAGCAATCCCAGGAAGTAGATCCATTTTCAAAAGTAGTTTCATTTGATAAATGATGTCAGCCTGAGCTGACGCAGCCAGTCGGATACCTGCTTGACATCCATTCCACTCAGAGGAAGCACTGTGTTTCGTGCTTGCCACCACAGTTGTTTAGGACCATGTTCCCAACAAGAGAGATATCTGCGGTCCCCAGGTGCAACTGAAATCCACATGGCATTGAATAGCATACGTAAACAAAATAGAGAATATGTCCATGCTCTTTTTTCCAATGTTTATTGCCAATAAAATACACTTTTTCTGTATCCTTGTACTGTTTTGAATATTCTTAAGCAAACAAGATTAAAAGCACAAGCATTTTGGGTCCATTAAATTGTCTAATATTGATTGAAAGGAGTTCTCACTCTACACCCATAGTGAACTTCCAGTTTTAAAGAACAGATTCTGGCTTCATTTTGGAGAAGTTGAAACTCACAGTGCAGTTAGTGTCTAGACACAAAGATGGAGATGAAAATCCCCCTGCAAAGCCACCACCCCTGCTTCACACACCACTGCATTTTTGCTTCCATTGTGAATGTCACACCCCATCACTGAGCTCCCTGCCCTCACACCACATAATATTCACACACAATACATGCACCTTCCTACATACAGGTTCATACAGAATACAGTCCTTGACACGATGCTCAGAAATGGGACAAGTTCAAAAGCCCACAGGTAAGGTCACTACAAACAGATCTTGGAGCTATTGATTACAAAGCATATGCAAGATCTGATACAACTAAAGCGTAGATTTTTTTAATGAACAACCTAGAACTCTCACATTAGTGTATATTCATTTAGGAAGACCTTCACATTCAAAGACCCCATGATACACTGATATGATGTTAATGTGCCACTTCAGTCTGATCTTCTATTTCTTGGAATTCAACACCAAAGGCTTTCAAGTCCTAGCTCCAGCAGCCTCATGTAAGTGAGTGAAAGCCACACACGGGTTTACCATGATGCTTGTCTTTAAACTTGGCACAGGTCAGCCTGTGTCCTATTTTCTCAACCCAGTTTGTAAAACATAGCCTCTACTTGACCCAGAGTATAATGATATCTATAGCTAAACTGCCAACAAATGGAAGCCGAAGGATTTCAGCCCAAAATAAGCTATCATTTTGCTGTACTGCTTGTTTGTATTGGCTGTCTTTCTTCAGAGCAAGCGGCATATTAAATGCTTTATTCTTATTGTCTTTATTATACACAACAATCCTTATAAGGCATGCAATGGTATTGCCCCTATTTTATGAATGAGGAAAATTAGGCTTAGAGAAGTTAAAGAAACTGCCCATATTAATGTTACTAGTTAGCATCTTGGCCAATATTCAAGGACAGGTTCTGTGTATTTCCAAAGCTTTGCCTTCTACTTAATCACTCTGCTACCTGTTTCCTTCCCAGAAGCTGCAGCCATCTGGTTTGGAGCATCCTGGAGCATTTTCAATCTTTCACAAAAGACTTTTCATTTGGAAATGGTGACTTAGTGTCACTTTCAACAACATCAGCAAACTCAGAATCATGAAAAAATAGAGATGGAAAGAGTTTGCCAGCTAAACAAGACATGGTGAACTCCACCATGAGCAAGAAGACAGGCAAGACAGTGACTACAAATCAGTGCCAACCATACCCAAATGAATGTGGCCTTCCAAAGTGAACATACACTCTGGAAATAAATGTATGAGCTTTATACCTTTGAGCTGTAGGATGTATATTTTTTTAAAGGATTATTTATTTATGCATACAAGAACTGGGGTACAGGCCAGAGGTGAATACACTGCCGAGGGCAGCAGCCAGCAAGGCAGGAGAGGTCTGCCATGCCATGTGGGTCACTTCCTTGGCCGGCAGCAGGGATCGAAATCATGCTGCAGTGATTGAAATCGTGCTGCAGTGATTGTGGTCTGCTTCATAGTGCGTTGCTTAACCCACTGCGCCACTAGGAAGGCCCAGATGTATATTTTTTAAATCTACCACTTTACTATATCATTACAGCTTGCATATTCTTTGTAACTAATTAATGCAAGCAAGCATCAATTAAGAGCAATTGCTACCAACTTGAGCATTCTCAATTTGAATATTTTTTATATTTTTCTTATATTTATCTTTCTTTTAAAAAATATTTTATTATTTATACATACAAGAGCTAGGGTACAGACCAGAGGAGGGGGCTGAAATGATTCACCAGAGACAGAGAAGGGAGCATTACAGGCAGATCGACTGAAATACACTACTGAAGGGAGCAGGAGGTGAGGCAGGAGAGGTCTGCTGCACCACGTGGGTCCCCTCCCTGGCCGGGGATTGAACCTGCTTTGTAGTGGCTGTGAAAGCTCCACAGTGCAGTGCTCAACCCCTTGTGCCTCCAAGGAGGCCCTCTTGTTTACCTTAAAGTATTAAAACACCACACACCTGTGGTTTTTCACAAGTAAGATACCTGGTGTTTGTTCATGATAGCATTTGATGATACTTACATGTGATTATTTGATAGATTTTCAGTTTTAAATAAATACTAACATTTTTCCCTTTTAAAAATAGTCATCATTTCTTTTTCATCAATTAGTTAATACATCTATAATTCTGAAAATAGAATTCGCTGGCTGTTGTCATCAAATCTGATAATCATGGTCCTAGGATGCAAAGGAAATTTTACCACACCTTGGGTTCTTCTCAACCTGTATGAGCATAGAAATTAACAACAGACAAGTAAGAGAAAAGAACAAATTTAATACATTCAAATGGAGAATTTAAATGAGTGCAAATTCCAGTATAAAGAGGAGAAATCATGGACTTCATCCTGAACTAAGAAGGGAAGGGGTGTCTGCGACATCAAGAAGGGAGGAGAGGATGTCGCGTGACAAGAAGGGGCTAACTTCATATGACAAAACCTTGACCCTAGATGATTGCCCTGCCTTTAGATGGATTTCTCTGATGAAAGGGTATTCCTGAAGTGTCTCTACAGCTAGGTATTCTGCCTTCTTTAAGTAATGGTAACAGTTTCTCCCAAGACCCATAGGGTTTTCGGCTGACCTTAGTTCCACATACCAAGGTGACATGTATTAGAAAAAACCTACTCTGGACATTTTTAAATAGCTTGTTTGAATAATTTGGGGAAGACAATCCTACAATTGTTTCATAGAACCCCACTAAGAGGTCAAAAATTACTCAGTATAGGAATAATTAAAACCAAATCCTTAATTTTTATGTATTCAAAGTATGTACTTATAAACAGGCAAGATAATAATCATTGTCTCAAGCTCAAAAAGTTATCTTCATCTCATATAGTGTAAGTAGGTATATATGCACAACTATGTAAATATTAAAGTTTTAACTTTAAATTGCTCCTTTGAAACATTTTAAAATTTAAGAAATTTGTTCAAATATGTTAAGGCATGCTATTTTTATCTTGTAAATTGTGTTCAATATAATGCACATAAAGGTAAGTACATAGACCATACGTATACAATGGATTTTCATAAAGTAAAGAAACTAGCACCCAAATCATGGCAGTCCTAATCCTTGCCAACACTTAAAATAATAGTGTGCCTGCTTTATTTAAAAAAAAAAAAACCAACCAATTTATTTTTTTAATTAATTTATTTATGCATAAAAGAACTTGGGTGTGGGCTGGAGGTACAGGGAGGTACCTCTGGTGAGAAAGGATTCACCAGAAACAGAGTGGGGAGCCCAGCAGGTGGATTTACTGAAATACACTTCTGGGAGGAGCAGTAGGCAAGACAGGAGAGGTCTGCTGCGCCATACATAGGTCAGCTCCCTGGTCAGGGATCAAACTTAGGCTGAGGCTTCACCCCTATGCCACCAGGGAGGACCAAACCAACTTAAACTGCTTGCTACCTTTATAAAAGTTCCATCTACATAATAAAAGTGAAGGTTTAATAGTCATTCAGTTCATTTGAATACCAGAAACAAGGAAACTAGCTTATCTAAAAGTTCCTCCATCTCCAGAAAAACAAAGGGGTCCTCTTAACATAAAGAAGCTTATCTTTCAGTTATCTGCATTTATTAAATCAATGGGAACATGGACAAGTCTTTGATTTATTTTTGATGTGTAAACACCCTCAGTTGTATTCATTTCCAGCATAGAAGTTGTAGTTATAACAATATTTCATGTTTCTATGAGGTTCTTCTAGTCTTCAAAGACCATTATAAATTATAAATTAGGAGCCTCCCTGGTGGCACAGTGGGTTAAGCAACACACTATGAAGCAAACCACAGCCACTGCAGCAAAAGTTCGATCCCTGCCTCCGGCCAGGGAGGGGACCCACATGGCACAGCAGACCTCTCCTGCCTCACCCGCTGTTCCCCTCAGCAGTGTGTTTCAGTCAGTCTGCCTGTTCTGCTCCCCACTCTGTCTCTGGTGAATCCTCTCATCCCCCGGACTCTGGCCTGTACCCCAGTTCTTGTGTGCATAAATAAATAATTTTTTAAATAATAATAATAAATTATAAATTAATTAAGCTGTACAACAACCCATCAGCCTCCTTGCAGGAAGGAAGAAATTATTATACTTTAAAATTAAGAATCCCAAAGTCAACACATGAAAAGAATCCATTTCAAACCTAAAATCAAAGATGTTGGCTTCACATTCCAACAACAAAACTTACATCTTAGGGAAGCATTAATATTCCACCTAACAAAAACTATCTGCTTTTCCATCTAAAAATTTTCCTCAGAGATTCTGAGGTCAGGAAATGCTGAATTTTCAACAAAGTGCTTATCCTCATTCTTAGATATAAGCCTCATAAGCAAGATTTCATCCTCTGTAAAATTCAAATATGTTTTTTCAATCTAAAAATGGGTACTCCTCAAGAACCCAGTGTTCAGACAAGAGATAACCACAGAAAGCCAGAAAAACACAAACTCATGAAAATCTACTTGGATCCAAAGGAAATTCTCAGATTAAATTCAAATGTTTACTTGCTGCAGATATTCTGAATAAAAACTGTTCTACTATTGTGTCCCAGTGTGATGACCAACTGAATACTGAAAATTTCTGAACTACTATAATAAAGCTGTTCTAAATTCTGTCTTGACTTTTCCAATAACAAAAGCCTTGGCATGGAGAAACAGTTTATGCTAAAATGATTATTGTTCAACCCAAATTGTTCAACTGAAAGTGAGTCTATAACATTCCACTGGGAGCAGCTGAGATACTTGGGGGACAAGCAGTTCAGTTTAATTCCATATTTGTTTTCAAATATTAACCAATGACTTGTGAAACTTTCCTTTGCAACTATTAATATTTAAAGAAATAGAAATTGTGTATTTTCCAGAGCAATATTCACTCTGAATTGTTCCCTTATTACTTCCAGGAATGACTATGTTAAATTGCTATACTAAAGCTGTTGATCACTTTTCTGAGCTTCTTTCTTTCTAAAGAAAGAAAACAGTAACATGAAGTGTAAAAAAGTTATTGTTAGAGTCAGAGTTTATGTCTAAACTTAGCTGACTAAAACTTGAAAAACGACCTACAGGCCTTATCTAGTAGGTCAGCTGGTCCCATACCTTAGGCTCTCCTGGACAGTTAATCAAGGGCAGGGCTATGAAACAAGAATGTTATCATAGAATGTGCACCCAGGTATGGGGCAGAAGCCTGAGCCCGCCAAAAATGGATCTCCTGTAAGTTTAAATTTTTGAAACATGTCTCTCTTTAAAGCTATTTGCTGTGCTCATTGCGCGGGCTTTGATCTCTCAGCCTATTGGCTAAATTGGCTATAAAAGCTCACCTCTACTTCCTCTCTGGGTCGATTGTCTCAACCAGACCTGCGTGTCACGGTTGAACGGTCGGCCCCAGCATGCTGGCGTAACTAAAGCTCTACATGACCATTGCAGCCCTGTGTCCGCTCTTTGTTCTTTTGGGGTGCCCACAGAAACTCGTTACTTTACATTATCATAAACATATTTTGTGGTTATGTACTAAAAAAAAAATTATAACAGTTCACAAGCACAAAAAGTTAAGCAAAATACATTATGCAAACTGAATAAGCCAAAGACACACTATTGAAAGAAAACATCCTAATGGGTAAGGAAGAAAAGTGGGCAAATAATCACAAAATTTAAAAGTTTTTTTTAAATTGAAATAACATTGCATTATAACATTATATAAGATTCATGTATGAATCACTGAAAGTCAACATGTATATACTAGGTCAAGTTCACTACTAAAAGTTTATGTTTACCCTTCCCCATACAATTATTCCCTTTTTCCCAATTTGCCCAACCCCATCTTCTCCCAGTCAGTGGAATCCCTTATCTCTTTGATGGAAATTTCTTTGGCTGTGAAGAAAGATTTTACTTTAATATAGTCCCATTTATTTCTTGTTGTTTTTGTTTCCCTTGCTGTTGGAGTCTCCTCCCCAGAGACATCTCTAGGGCTCATGTCAAGGAGCAAAACATCTGTACTTTCTTTTGATTATTTTATCTTTTTTATATTGTACATCTAAGTCTTTGATCCACTTTAAATTAAATTTTAGGTATAATGTTAGATAGTAATTTAGTTTTATTCTTTTGAATGTTTTCCTTGTTCCATATATTGCAGAGACTTTCCTTGCTCCATTATAAACTTTGGTTCCTTTGTCATAAGTTACTTGTCCATATATGTGTGGTTTTATTTCAGGGCTCTCAAAATTCGGTTCCATTAATTTGTGTATCTTTTTGTTCCAATACTATGCTGTTATAATCACTGTCACTTTGTAGTATAGTTTGAATTCAAGGGGCATGATAGCTCCATTTTTGTTTTTTCTCATGATAGTTTGTGGTATTTGGGTTCCTTTGTAATTCCAAATAAATGTCATTATCTCTTAGTTCTAGTTCTGAGTTTTGAACCTAAAAAGATGTGCTAGTATTATTATGCTGGGACAGAGACATAAACATCTTCCTCCCATCCACCTCTGACAGTCTTAGCAGACAGTCTGCCTCCCCATACGGGTTGTACACAAGCATGAATGTGTGCTCACATGTTTCTTGGCTGGCCAACTTGGTTCTTTGTCTTCCACTGGAATTTTGCCCTATCATAAGACTGATGACTTAGAGCATTTTTCCATAGATTAGGTCTTTCTCTAAGAAAAATCTCTCTCCTGCATTTCAAAATGTCCTTCATAGTTTAGAATTAAAATAGTAAGGAACGAATAGTGTTTTAACATATCTTCCAGAATTCCCAAAACATACAAATATTCAACATGTTTGCAAATATGAAAACCCTCTATCAAATGAAAAAGTATGCATATTTTATTTTCATTTTAATGAAGCATATTTTTCAGTGAAAGTATAAGCACAAATGCTTTAACAGACTGCACAATTCATTGTCAAATCCAAGACAAGAGCTCATTTCTGAGAATTTCAGTGTGAACATCATCATTTGATTTTTGCACAAAACCACATGATTATAGGATTTCTAAATCTTTGGAAAACACTAGCTCATCCCAATTAATCTTTTTCTCTCAGTGTAGAGGATTAGCACTGTTTTAAATCTTCCCTTTTGACTGTTACAATCTTTTTTAAAGGATTTAAGCCTAAGCTATTAACTCTGGCTGAAGAACATCAATCTAAAGGATGGGAAGCAGAAATATACTTTTGTATTAACATTATGCTTTATGCACTGGCATGTATAAAATATTAACATTCCTCAACTGAACAAAA
This sequence comes from Galemys pyrenaicus, assembly GCA_019455555.1. Classification (NCBI taxonomy): domain Eukaryota; kingdom Metazoa; phylum Chordata; class Mammalia; order Eulipotyphla; family Talpidae; genus Galemys; species Galemys pyrenaicus. The sequence goes on from JAGFMF010012271.1 coordinate 11,706,101, forward strand.
ATGAAAAGTATTACATGTATTACCCACTATGCTTAGCCAGTTTATATCTTAAGACTTACTGTACCTTAAACTATAATCATCTCAAATAAAATCATCTCAAAAAAAACTATAGTTTTTAAATTTTTTTTTATTTTCTTAACTATACTGATCATTTATTACAAATTATCTAACGTAAGTTAGTGTTCCTTTACACAATATGCGAATATCATCTAAATTTCAAATGATCTTATTAATCAAATTAAATTAGGGGAGTTTATTAAGCCACTTGACTAGGAAGCATTTTGTCCTTTGAAAAGAACAATAATAGGTTACTAACATCAATGGGTTGATATTGATAAACTCCTTCCTGAATACAGTAATGTGAACATTCCATAAATATACATCTCATTAAATATACTCATCATTCCATATTAACATTGCAAAAGATTGTCCAAAGAATAAAAATTTATTTCCTTGCGTAATAATTTCCTTACTCCCTCTCCTTAACTTCTGCACACACCTCCCTGTAAAGATTGTTCTCCAACTGTGAGAAATGTTCCATTTCTCCCTTACACATGAGAAGATAAGGAACCTTCTTACTTTAATTTAACCAAAATTGGGCCTCCCTGGTGGCGCAGTGGGTTAAGCAACTCACTATGAAGCAGACCACAGCCACTGCAGCATGAGTTCTATCCCTGCGGCTGGCCAGGGAGGGGACCCACATGGCGTGGCAGACCTCTCCTGCCTTGCCCACTGCTCCCCTCAGCAGTGTGTTTCAGTCTATCTGCCTGTTCTGCTCCCCACTCTGTCTCTGGGGAATCCTCTCACCGCCCTGGACTCTGGTCTGTATCCCAGCTCTTGTATGTATAAATTAAATAAATCTTTAAAAATAATAATAATAATTTAACCAAAATTACACTGTACTTTATAATTTATAAAACATTGCATAGATGAGTTTGTCCCATCTAAAATAAGTGTGAAGTAAAAAACAGTTGAATAATGAAACTTTACACGATCTTGTGAGAAAAATATTACTATTCCTGCTTTACTAATAAAGCTGAGACTCAGGAAAAGTTAAGAAATTGGCAAAAAAGTGGGCCTTTCTGGTGGCTCAAGAGGTTGAGCGCCACATTGTGGAGCTTCCATAGCTACTGCAGTGAGAGTTGGATAACGGGCCAGAGAGGGTATCCACATGGCACAGCAGACTTCTGTCTTGCCTGCTACTCCCCTCAACAATGTATTTCAGTCTGCCTGTTCTGCTCCCCACTCTGTCTCTGGTGAATCCTCTCCCCACCCCACCCCCGCCCCCCACCTCTAGCCTGTACCCTAGCTCTTGTATGCATAAATAAATAAAATACTTCTTTTAAAAAAGTAATATAAAAGAAAGAAATTGGCAAAAAGTCATTCAGTAAGTGCATACCCAATACTACAGGCTAAGATCTTCTGATTCCAAATTGAATTTTCCCCGCTATGTATTAAATTCGATATGTGTCTTCAGGGTGTCTTGAGCAGACTTACCAGAGTCCAAATCCCTTTTCCCTATACTCACTAAGATTTTCTAATACATCAAGCCCAGGAACCAGAGCAATTTACCTTTATTAAAATTTTGGGAAACAAATTATGAGTACAAGAGAAAGAAAAGCACAGGAAATGTTAAGGGTCTTATACAGGCTTGATTTGGATGGGACTCTGACTTCCCCCATCAGGAGTAAAATCACTGCATGGCTTCCCAGGACACCTGATTCCCTTTTCAAATAAAGTATCTCCCGTTTGAGGGGGAGGCAGAGGGATCAAAACAGGGGAGGAAGAGCACAAAGGACTATGATGATGGTGCTCGGGTGAAATGGTGGTGGGAATTTTATGGGATTACACCTGAGAGGAGAAAGTATACATTGTACAAAAATGAACAATGATATAAATATATATATATACAGAAAAAATTAAAATAAATAATCTCCCTTTTCAAAGATGGGTCTTTTATCTGATGTGAAACTGTCAGTTCTTCATAAATGTCAGTAGCATCTAATATCCAGTCTAAATCAAATCACCGTGAGGCTCATTCAAAAGAAATTCTCAAAGACCTTACCCCACACACGTCACTGGTCCTATCAATACCAGTGAAGAACCAGCTCTGGTGACCTGGAGACAGCCCTGCCTGCTCCTGTAAGGGGCCTCCCAGGAAGTAGGACTCACGGATCACAATAAGCACATAAAACCTGGGTGCGCAGGTATTGGGTAATAATAAACCTGAATCGATCTGACTTTCCCATCAGACCCACCAACTCTCAGCCTCTTCCCTATCACATCTCAGGCACCAGAAACCCAAGATTGCAGAAGAAGAGGTATGAGAGCCCAGGTGCATCCTTGTCTATGCTAACAGAAGGCAGCTTTGCATCTGCACCCAGCATTGTGCAGAAAAACAGCATTCCATTCAGAGATCCCTGCTCTGAAAGAACTGAAAAAGAGCATTTCACATCTTTTCAGTCACATCTTGGAAATGTAACATGAGAGAATTATCCCTAGGAAATGAAAGCATTTATAAATTCTACATTATAGGTGAGTACTGTACAACAGGAGAATTTACAACCTGAATTATCTTCATAAACTAAATGGGTAAGGTAAATTCTACCAGGGATCAGGACCAAGGAGAGGATGGGGCGGGGCGGGGGCAAGGGATAGTATACAAACACATGCTCATAAAACGTTTGACATTCCAGGTTGTTAAAGTGATAAACTCAAGATACACAGATACAGAGAGGGCTGATCAGTCTGAAGAACAATGTGAGCACAATGAATTTTATTTCCCATTTTTATTCTAAGCATCCCTTCGTGCCTGGAGCCTGATGATGAAAACCAAATGTTTATGGCTGCATATAGTCACTGCATGGAGGATATGTTCCTGTTTCTTATTTAAGGCACTAGTAGTTAATCTGAACTGTCTTTTTTTTTTTTTTTTTCAGACATAGAAGAACCAGATTCTGAAATTCTCTCCTTTCCATTTTATCCATCCTCCCTGCCCTCGCAGGAGAGACAAGAAACATTTTCCTGTCATCATAGCATCCTAGGGTTTTTTAATTGTATTTTCAGATGATTCTGTTGTTAAGCTCATGCAGTTTGATCTCTGAGGCAGCTGACTGGCAGGAAGTGATTTATGAAGATTCATACCCAGAGAACAAAGATCAGAACACAAGAGTGACCTTGTTAATAATATGAAAAGAGATCTTCTACATATAAATCACACCAGCATATGTTCCTAGATTGAGTGTCCATAAGGTTCCAATTTAGGTTAGAAGGAAAATTACACTCACCAATCTCATACTGTAGATTTGATATGGAACTAGCAAGTTTTAGTCAACAAAACCATTCACCTCTAGGGAAAAAAACTAGTACAGAAAATTGACTAAATCTCAACATCTATCTGACAAATCATTAAAATATTTACAAAGAAAATCATGAAAAATAACCTAAGAATGCGCCCATAAAACACAAGTCTTAGTGTTGATGTCGTTTTTAGGCGTGTGTGAGTTTGGAGTGCAGGGTTCTTGGGTTCACTCTGGGAAAGGTTTCACCAGAGCTCCCTGTTCAGCAGCATGCGGATAGTTCCTGGGCGAGTTTCTCCATGAGGCAGAGATGTTAGTTATTTTAAAGAGCAGGTTTATTAGGGAAAGGAACAGAAAAGTAAAGGACCCTTGCATAGACACAAACAGGCAGGAAGAGGTGCCCCGAGAGGGACAGGTTTGCTGAGAGAGGCTTCCATGGTTGTGGGTGGCTGGCTTTAAGGAGAGCAGACTTCACTGAGGGTGGTCAGTGAAGAGAAGCCCCAGCATAGTGCCTGTCAGAGGCAGGCAGGAAGGCTGCCGCCCTTCAGAGGAGAGAGTTAGTGAGAAGTACCTACATAGTCACAGGTAGGCAATAAGATGGCTCCCGAGCCAGTGCAAAGACTGAATTGATATAGTCTTCTTTTGATAAGGAGGAGCTTGAGAAGATTCTACAAGCACGTGCCCTCCCTCCGGAGATTATTACAATGGATTCCAGAGATAGAGCACTCTCTTCTATCTTTACTTTTGGTCTAGCATTTACAATGGATTCCAGAGATATTTTCTTGGGTTAATGGTTATTAACCCCTTCTACCCCCACCTCCAGGTCTCTGATCTTAAGGCACCTCCCTTCCAGTTTTTTTCTATTCTTTTATCCTTTATCAGTATCATGCTAATTTTTGTAGTGAGTTTGACATTTAGTAGTGCATTTTAGTTACTTTACCAAAACCTACCTCAGGCCAAATAGTCCAGAGATAATGCATTCTTTGCTTTTTAGTTAAAAAAGTGAGGAATGATAAAAATAAATTAGCCATCTGGATTACTTGTAATTATTTCTGAGAAAAATTTTAAGTAACTCTGAAGGTAAGAGATTTGAGTTCATTCACTTAATGACTCAGAGCATGCATCAGGAGCCCAAAAGGTGGCAGACACAGTGCCCTGCCTGTCCTTAACGAATTCAGTCAGTGACAGAAAATTAAGGGGACTCCAGGACCAACCCTCCACAAACAATTCCATTTATAACTCTCTCATCACTCCAAGGGGTAAGGCAATTAATAAATATTTGCCTCAATGTACACAGGGAGTACAAGTCTATCATAAGTACTTTTTGAACATATCTCCCTCAGTGGTAGCTTCCTTGAAGCAGACAGTATTGTTTGGTCTGTTTCACTGATGGAAACAACCTAAGTATCCACAGACAGATGAGCGAATAATGAAAAATGTATGAGAGAGAAACAGAGATAGATGGACAGACAGACAAGAGTGAGATTCAGCCATAAAAAGGAAAGATACCCTGCCTTTGTCAGCAACATGCTTGGACCTTGAGGGTTTTATGCTAAAGAGAAATAAGTCAGACAAAAACTAGATACTGTTTCATCTCATATGTAGAATCAAAAGGGCCTGGAACTGCTGGCACACCAGTTAGCAGTGCACCAGCGGCAGCTAGAGGTGCTGAGGTGATAACACAGCAGCAACAGTCTGGAGTGCAGGCTGGGCAGCGCCAAATGCCAGGCCAGACAACAGTAGAAGCAACAACACTGGGAGGCGGGGTCTGATATCACAAGTGGTAGACAGCTCTCAAAAGTGGCTGGACACAGAGTGCCAGTGGGTTAGCACCGGTCACCAGTGGACAGTCTCAGAGACACGGTGTTACAGTTCTGTGAGTTGTTGGCCTACACCAACAACAAACAGTTCTTTGTTAGCTATTGGCATAAACCATAGCAACCAACTCTTTATGAGACACCAGGTCAAGCCAGAGGTCCTATAGCAGTCTAACTGCTATCTTCAGTTAGAGGTAGGACAAGAAGTGGGTGCAGCAGCCAAGTCTCTGCAAAGGTGTACAAAGACATGGATGTCTATAGAGGTCTGCAGTTTTGCTAAATCCCAGGGAGGTTGTCTGTTTGATACACCTTTGGAGGCCATCTGCTAACTCTTTCTTCTCTCTTTGGAGGCCAAAAGCAAAATGAATCAAGCTGGTTCTTGCTCTGTTTTATATCCTCTTTTAGGCTCCTCCACCCTAAAAGCCTGATTGGACTATTTTCAATCTTAAATGTCTAGTTAAGATTGTACCAATTAGTTCAATTACATTTTTCAATCAGAATAATTATCTCCCCACCATGAAGGAAAGAGAGCTCGAAGCTGATTGGTCCACTTACAATCTAGGCCCCAGATACAAAAAAGCCCAGCCACAGCACAGTCCCAACATACCCTGAGGTCAGGGATTGCTCATGGATTAGGCCAGCTTTGGTGGGGCCAAAGACACACTATACTCAGTACCTTTTCAGTGAGACTGGGTGTAGCAGTACAAGGGCAGGGGGGAGCCTACAGCAACGCCAGGATATGGGTCCTAGCTGCTGTAAGTTGGGCTCTGCTGGGAACCCACCATGTTGGCCCAGAGACTCCATAGGCCTCTCTGCCTGAGTCTGAAACTACAGAGCCAGAGCTGGCCCAGTGTGCCCTGGTGCCCAGAGCTCCTTCCCAAGGCATGAACCAGGACCCACACGTTCATGTTCAGTTTGCCTCCGCTGCCAGAGCTTGCTCTGGTACAGGGTGACCTTGTACTGCAGTCCCACTGGGACCGCGTGCTCTGGGACAGCGAAGTGAGAGAACCACTGCAGCCCACCACAACCACTGCTGGCAGCCTGAGCCCCAGGGATGCACTCACACAGCAGACTCCCAATACTACATAAAAAGAAGTTGAGAATCTGGAGTTTCCAGAATTTATAGAGCCAAAGAAATACTATGTTGTGACTTATTTTCATCTTCATTTTACTTAGTCCAGTGTGATTTCAAAAATACAAATTACTAGAAAAGTGACTTCCGATTAATGTTACATTTGATTTATTAAAAAATATAAACTATATTAAAAATAGGATACATAAAGAAAATATAAACAAATTGTACAACCCTCATCATATCCCCATGCTTGAAGTGTCTGTATCCAATCACCTCTCCTCACATAGAAGATTCTGAAATGATTTTCTAGGAAAATATAAAAAGTTATGTGTCAGTCCCCTTCCCACCCAGGGGACTACAAAGCTCAGGGTAAGTGCCCAGCTCCTAACCACTCTGGCAGTCCTATGGGCCTCCTTGGCTTCAAATCAGAAAAAGAAGAATCTTGTGAAATCCTTTTAATATTCTCGATGATCAGAAATTAAAGTTTCCTTGGAGAATTCAAGGTGAACCTGAGACACAATAGCACACTCTGTTCTGGCAGCTAATTGGGGGAACCTAGACAGTGCCCAGGCTTGAATCACACAGAAGTTAATTATTTCTTCCCCTTCACAGATAACTTCAGAAAAGCACTCCCTTACATTAGTACTTTTCCCACTGCAGCATGAGAAACACAGGAATGTGACTCAGCCTGCCTTGCCTAAAGGAAGATCTGTTTCCCAAACTGACTGCATTTGTTTAAGCCCATTTCCAAAAAAACAAAAAGTTGAACATTGAGCTCAAGATCTGCTTTTGGGGAGTGGAGCAGAGGAATTTTATCAGATTACTGGGAAAGTAATGGCGAGTATCTACCAAAGAAGCATATTGATTTCTTTTCCTTTAAAAAAAACCCATGCTGATTTTGCAATGGGAAGCCTGCCCATGTGACAAATTAGTCAAGATGAAATGCAGAGGTTTGGCATTTCTGGAAACTTAATTCTCTGGTTTCAAAAAATCTGGGGAAACAAGAAATTTTATTGTTAAGTTAGCATAGTAGCAGCAACCTGCTTATAAGAAAAGATCATTTGCAAAGAGGAAAGAACTATTTGAAATGCCTTGAAATGGAAAGGTTACCTGTAAATCAGTCATTTAAAATAAGTACATGCAGATTATCTAAAATGTGAAGAGAAAGAAAAAAACATAGGAATAAAAGCCCAGTAACAAAAATAAGGAACTATGTCCAAGGGGTTGAAAGTCCTGTAATGATGTTTGCATTTTGCCTCTGACTGAGATTTTTGAACAGAATCAGAACATCAGACTAGAGTTAAAAACTGAAAGATAAAAACATGGTACAAAAGAGAATGCCAAATGAGGAAGCAAGGTCATTATCAAAACACGTGAGATTCAGGTGACCAAGCCAAGATCAAAAGGGAAGAAACAGAAAGTCTCACAGCTTCACTCTCCCTTACTTAAAAGAAGGTTAGGCCAAAGAGACCAAGGAATGCCTTGACATTGGGTTTTGAAAAAATGTTGCCAAGGAAATTCTAATGATAGAGTAGATTCATATCCCCAGAGAATCTGAAGGTATGACTGAGTACAGATTGGCACTGGGTTGGTGCTTGTAAATATCATTTATCTTAAAATAAGTGGAAAATTTGCATTTTGTTTCACACAAAGATTTTTTCTTTTCAATATAAAGTTAATGGAAGCTCAGTTTTTCACAACTTAGTTGAATGGTCACACTCTGTTCTGACAGAGGACGCACCTTCTTGTATCCCATGCAAATCACAAGAGAAACTACACCCTGCACTCTCAGGAGAACAGAAGCTGTTTTTGGGGAGCACAGGACCCAGCCATTTTCCTTGGCTGCACTTCACATGATGCTGGACTCTCGCCATCCCCAGAATCCAAGAATTCCGTTCAGCTTTACCCCACTGAGCTAGACAAATGCTGCAAACCCAGATGGGAAAAAGGGCCCAGATGGGAAAAAGGGCCAAGTAGTTAACACAAGTATTTGAGCTACTTATCCCCAGGTCAAGCAAAATACCTGTCAATTACAAAATCTTTTTCAAAACATCCTGGAAGGGTCAAACAAAGGGAGATGTGGAATCATATGCAGTGTGAGGACCAGTTTTCCAACCTCTATTAGTCATGGTCCTGCCCTAGAGTAAGAACTCAACTGATTTTTGAGTGAAGAAGGAGAAGAATCTGGACGGAAGATTTTTTTAAAGGAGAAACTGAAGCAAAGGGAATGGAAATAAAGTAACAAAAATTATAACTTACCTCTGAAGGTATAAATTCTTTTTTTTTTTTTTTTTTGCAAATTCTACATTTTAGTAAAGGACAAAGGTAGACTGGGAATGGAATGGAGTTTTGATTTGAATTACCCGGACAGAGGTAATGTAGACAAAGGTCAATGAGCAAAAAAAAAAATCACTGGACGAGAGAGGATTAGAGAAGTATTATTTAGTAGGGATAGGAGTTCGGTTGTGCAAAATGAAGAGTTCTGGTGATGAATGGTGGTGATGTTTGAATAACAATATGAATGTAAGTAAAACCACTGAATTATACCCATTAAAATGGCTAAGAAGATAAATTTTATGTTTTCTGTATTTTACCACAATTTTTTAAAAAGCTTTATTGGGGAGTGCAATACTAGTCATCAAGAGTGTGGGAAAGAAAGAGCAAAGTGAAGGGAGGGAGAAAAGAACAAAGAGACTTGAGGATATGACCACCTCTACCAGAGAGCTGACGGCTCCATCCTGTACGATGACTCAGGGCAATCCATCTTCAGGGAAGGGAAAAGTAAATTATCTCCAGGCTCCACTCTGCACTGGACATAGGTTTGCTCCCACAGGGTTTTCTCTCTGATATGTCTGGGGTGTGCATCAGTGGAAGCTGAGTGTTTTCATTGCCTGAGGCCAGGCACCGCTGAGTTACACACATGTGTAACTGGTCAGAGCAATGCAAATTGATTTTAGCTGTGGTGCTTGGAGTAGGAGACAGATGAGGCCATGTCAACCTGAAATAGTGTCTGACACACAGATAACCTATAAAAACAAAGGGAGGCAAAAATACCTATCTGAGTAATGCTCTGATTCTGATATTATCATTAAACACATTATTTCCCAACTTCTGATCATTTGCCTACTATCATTTGCCAGAGCTTTATAGCACCTTCTGAATTTATTTATCTGAACCTTTCTTTAACTCATTCTTTTAAATTAAATTTCTGGCAAACTTGATATAATTCACACACAGTAAAATTTATTCTTTTAAAATACACAATTTGGTAAGTTTTGATGAGAATCATTATATAATCACACAATTCTATATCCACCACAATCAAGAAGCACATTTCTATCATCAAAAGGAGAATTGCATTAGGACAGCTTGCCATTTGTGGCCATAGAGACTCTTTCCTTTTCCCCAATTTGTGGCCATAGAGACTCTTTCCTTTTCCCCAATTTCCCCTTTGTAAATAAGCCATGTTTTGTTTTAAAAGAAAAAAAAGTGCTTTGTGTGCTTTTATAGCCTGTGTCCATCCACAGCCCCAACCCTTGTAATCTTAATCTGCTTTGTCCCTGCAAATCTGCCTCTGCTGTAAGAAAGAATTAGTGTGTGATCTTTCCACTTAAATTTGTTTTTAAAAAGGGATCTTATTCTAACTATTAAAAACAAGTGTAGGTGTGATGTGCTAATTGTGTGTTTATCTTTTTATAGGTAAAGAAAAAGGAGTGGAAACATTTATTCTAAGTCATTAATAGTTGTTACCACTGGTGAAGTTGAGGGAACATCATGATATTTTTATACTTTTTTATGTCACTTAGTTATAATGACAATAAAGTTCTTATGTAAATAACAAGAAGAAATAAAAGTTAAAAAAGAAATAGGGGAAGAGAGTATAGATGGTGCTAATTAGTTCTTTCAAAGTTTTAATTGCCAGTCTTTTAGTTCTAATACTTAAATTGCTTTCTTGACTTACTGTTTTTTGATTAATCTTCTCCAGCTTTATTGTACAAGTGTATCAACATGAAATTCAATCAAGCACAAGGGAAAATGATGTTATCAAGAGATGCAATAAGCACAAGGTTTTGAGGCTGTTATTGGCATGAAACTACAACATTTAAACTTTGGTTGTTACTACTTAGCTCATCCTTTATACAAAGGATATTTCTTCTTTTGATAAAGCACAAGCCTTTACAAATTTGATAAATAAATTAAATCCAGACAACACACAAAAATTAAATAGGACAAAAATAAAACTGCACCTGTGAATCTCAACATCAAACGACTGAAAATTAGTGACAAAGATTAGATTTAATCTAATCTACTTTTAAAAAAGTAGCAAAAATTTTAAATAGCAAAAATGTATTTACTTATTTATTTTGTTTATTGAGGTAACTTGGTTTACCAAACTATATGTTTTGGGAGTATAGGTTCACATTTTTTTCAAATGCATGTTAAAATTCATGCCCATCACCAGACTCCATGTCTGCTCTTGACTGTGGGTGCTGATAAGGACAGAAAAAAGAATCTTAGCCATAAGATAACTGATCACCTGACTTTGGATCGAAGTATTCTGAACACCAGAGATGGAATTTCTACATTTCCCAGCCCCTAATCCCTTCCTTTTGAGTAGGACATATAAGACAAAGTAAATATGAAACTACATGATTCCTTTTTCTGAAAATATTTTATTTACTCATATGGGTGGGAAGGTCAATCTTTTGGGAGAGCTGCCTTCCTCATGTCATCCAGGACATTGCTCAACTCCTCTCTCTTCCTTTTGGCACCTGTAAGTTTATTTATGGGCTCTCTAATTTATCCCATTGGAATGTATGCCTGTTTTATCCCATTACCATACTGTTTTGATTATTATAGCTTAAAGTGTAGCGTGAATTCAGGGAATGTAGTAACACTTTTTTTCCTTTGTTCTATCATGATAGTTTGCTGTTCAGAGTCTTTGGTAATTCCATATGAATTTCAGTAATATTTGTTTTATTTTCTTGAAGAATGCTATTGAAACTTTGATTGCACTACATTTGTTTATTGTTTCATGTAAAATGACCATTTTTAACAAAATTAGTCCTTCCAATCTATGAATAGTGAAATATTTTTCCATTTCTTTGTCTCTTCTATTTCTTTTAACAGTGTCTTCATTTCAATCACACAAATCCTTCACCTCCTTTGTTAAGTTTACTCCTAGTGTTCAGTTCTTTTTGATGTGACTGTAAAAGGGACTGTTTTATTGACTTCTTTTTCTAGGTTGTTATTTGCTTATATCAATACAATGATTTTTGTAAATTGATATTGTAAACTTCCACTTTGATGAACTGCTTTAATGATTCAAATAGTTTTTTATTGGAGTTTTTAGGGTTTTCTATGTATATTGTCATGCTGCCTGCAAATATTAATAGCTTTATTTCTTCTTTCACAATTTTGATTTCTTTTATACCTTTCTCCTACCTAATTTCTCCAGCTAGAACTTTCAATATTATATTGAATAGTACTGTGAAAGTGGACATCCTTGTCTTGGCAAAAAGACTTGAACTTGAGTTTGCTTCAGTTTTCCATGAACAGCAAATATATTCATCTATTTCTATGCTAAGAAAAGGTGATGTTGATCTTGGTGTTCTGCCCCCTACTTTGTGTCATTCCCAAGAACATGTGTGAATATTCATAACTGACAAACAAATTTGGGCATACTTAAAATCTTTGCCCGTGTGTGGTTCATACTTTACTCTTCTCTACAAATGAGAGCTGTCAAAAACAAATTAAGAAATTACATAGGGTTGCTGCAGCTATGTGTATACTTTATTATATTATATGACTGTCGTTAAGGGATGACTTCTGCCTAGTTTTTAAAATATTTATAATGGAAGGTGGGTTGTCAGGGTCTGTTCCACTGTTGCCAGAAAAAACAAGAAGTAAATGAAAATGTCATTCATTGGCAACAGCATGACTCTGAGTGTGCCTGTGTGTGTGTGTGTACAGTATATATTCTGCTAGGTAGTAAAGGTTATTCTGGTTATATATTTTTCTATATAATTATAAAAAGTTGTCTGTCAATTTTCAAATAATTCAATAAATAATATTCTTAGTACAAACAGTAAAATTTACTCACCACAATTCATTGTCTTTTAAAAATTAGCAATCTCCATTGGAAAATATTATCTAAATAAGTGTTCAATATTCGTCCAAGAAAATAACATTTTCAAGATCTGACAATCCTGAAAAAATGTGTGTCTGTTTATTTTTTATTGATATATATAGAAAATAAAAAGTAAACAAAGATAAAAATTTATTGATCATTGTAGAATGCCTACTTTTAAAATCTTACATTGGTTTTTGGACAATTATGTTCTCAAAGTCCTTAATTTCAAGTTTCTAAATTAATATGTATGAGGAAAGAAAACATCATTTAAAAGTTTATATCTAGTGTCTTTGTGGCAGAGGGAATAAATTCCCACAAATTACATTTTCACACAATAAAAACATTCACTCAATAGAACTATCTGGTTAAAGGCATCTGCATCTAAAATAAGTTGTATGTTTTATGTAGAAACCTCATGTTAAGTTTTAAAGATAATGTAATTTATTAAAAAATATATCACGGGCCTCCCCTGGTGGCGCAGTGGGTTAAGCAGCGCATTATGAAGCAAACCGCAGCCACTGCAACACGAGTTCGATCCCTGCTGCTGGCCAGGGAGGGGACCCACATGGTGCAGCAGACCTCTCCTGCCTTGCCCGCTGCTCCCCTCAGCAGTGTGCTTCTGTTGATCTGCCTGTTCTGCTCCCCGCTCTCTGTGGTGAATCCTCTCGCCCCCCGACACCTCTGGCCTGTGCCCCAGTGCTTGTGTGCATAAATAAATAAATCTTTAAAAAAATATATATATATCACATTTCTTGGCTCTTGTTTCTTGCAGCACACTGAATATTTTTTTATCGTACCATGACAACCAGTTTGTTGTCCAATGATATTCTGAAGCATATCTGAAAGATTAAACTTACACTCTACACTGCTAATATATAAAGTGCCCAATGCATGTTCAATGGAGATATGACATGATACAGACACAACAAAGAGGTGCTGAGGCAAAAAGAATACGAATGACCCATTCTTTCAAACATTTAAAGGAAAAATGAGTTTGTTCAGAATTTTTCAACAGAAAGCATTTATGCAAATAATAACTTTAATATATTGAAATAACTGCTTTCTCTCAAATAACTCTAATGTAGACATAAATAAGAACTTTCATTAGAGTTGTATTAGAAATGCAAAGCTTTTAGTTGCTTTCTTCAAATGACTCTGTACAGATAGACATAATCCAGTAAAGCAAAGACTCTTAAGAGAAATATCAGAAAACCAGAGATATAAGTTGCATTCTTGCAATTATCTCTTTTCCAATAGAGATATTACAGTAAAACTAACTGCTCTCTTATACTTATATTAAAAACCTAAGACATAAATTGCTTTTTCAAAAACCTCTCTAAATAAACATATTCCAGTAAAACTAAGATCTTTAGAGTTATAGTAAAAGACCCAAAATATAAGTTGATTTCTTTCAAATAAATGTATAGATAGAAATGTTCCATAAAATTAAGAACTTTCTTGGAGTTATATTACAAAAAATTAAGACTTTCACAAAAGGCAAGATTTCATCTTCAATGGCTGAGCAAGTAGCCCATTGTGTGTGTGTGTATGCCACAACTTTATTACCCAATCATCTGCCAACTGCCATTTAAGTTGATTCCTTATCTTTGCTATTGTGAATGATGTTTCTAGGAACATAGACGTTAACGTATTGTTTTTATTTATTTTCTTACATTGTTGTTAATTTTTGTATAGTATTTAATTTCCTCCCCAAGGGGTACTCACTGTAGTTCTCCCACCACTATGGCCGTGATCCATCGCCATTGTCCCTTGTCCCTTGTCCCTCCCCTGTTTTGACTCCCCTCTTCCCCTCTTCCTGCTATATGACTGAGGTCTATGGTCAGCTTGCAAGTTTTGAATTTTTCCTGATCCCTTATTCACCTATAAGTGAAACCATCGAATATTTAGCTTTTTCTATCTGATTCGTTCACTTAGCATAATCCCTTCCAACTCTACCCATGTATACAAAGACCTGACACAACTCAATAAAAACAAAGCAAACAACCCAAACAAAAAATGGCCAGAATTGCTAAAAAAAAAAAAAAAAAAGAAGAAGAAGAAATACAAATGGCCAAAAAGCATATGAAAAAAATGTT
>JAGFMF010012271.1:11727849-11742393 GCA_019455555.1 Galemys pyrenaicus
CACTGGTGAGATGGTGATGGGGAATACATGGGGATTACAATTAATGGCAAGTATATGTAAATTTTAAAATATTTTAATAAAAAAATGAAAAAAAAAAAAGGAAGGAAGGCTGAGGGAAAAAATGATACAAAAAGAAATTGCATAATGAAACTAAATGGACTAAGAAAAGCCATGAAGTAATTGGCATTTTTTAAAAATGAAGCTAGCCTATGTAGCTTGTAAATGATACAGCTAAGACCAAAGGATTTGTAGTGGTTGAAAAAAATGGGGAAATATATACTGAGATTATACCAACAAAACAAAGACTTAAGTAACTATGTAAACATAAAGCAAAACAGTCATTAAAACATTAAAATTTCTATTTGCGAGAATAGAAGGATGAATTGAACTTTTGCCAAACTTTGAAGCTGTGAGGTCAAAAGTAATGACTCTTCAGACACAGTAACTTCAGTTTTTAATACTCATTCTCTATTACCCCTTAGACTTCTGTCTTTCATTTCCTTTTGGTACAAAAGGAATCCTCACAAAATCTGGTCTCTCATTCATGTTCTCTTTCTCAGTTCTTCTAATGCTACCACAACAGTAGTTCTGTCACAACAGATTGCCTTCTGGCTTTCTCCCTTTCCCCACTTCCCTAAACCTTCAAAACAACCTTTCACTCCTCATTCTGATATCAGAGATTTGTAAAGCATTAGTGCATAGATTCAGATCCCTGCTTGACCGCTAACTCAACTGCAAAATAAGAATGCTTTGTACATTTTTTAAAAATAAAGCTTCATTTTCCAAATTTTTATACTTAAGATCTTTTCCAAATACAATGGCCAAAGACATGTGTAATGATTCTGTCACATACCTATAGTTTAAGAATGGTCAGCAGTAAATCTGCTCAGAAATCATGTCACAAGAGAATGATTAGTGATCAGCCGAGCAATGGACTGGAATTCTGCTTCCAAGCACACTGACCTGAAACAAACAAGGCAGATTCTGACCGTTTTGGTGGGGGAGGGTGATAGGGAGGGGGTAGTTCTAAACTGACAGTAAAAAAGAACCAGAGAACAAAAATCAAAACAGAATCTACTTACTTTTCCCAATTGATCCTGAAAATATTAACAAATTATAAGAGTTGGACATTTTTCAAACTCTTTCAGAGGAAAGGAGAAATAAGCTGAATCCCAAACACTACAAATCCTTTTTTCTTTTTCCTCTCAAAAGGATGAGGAGTGGGATTACTGATCGTACTGAATTTCCATATCTTGTTTTCTCTAAAACACATTTAACCAAAGGAGAAAGAGCTTGACTCTCACGACCCTTCCAGCATCCTTTCATCCACAGGCACTAATTCACACTACAGTTGGCAAGAGAAGGTAGAAACAAGAAAAAGGGTAGAAATATAAGAGATATCATAATGTTACAGGGCAACCCTAATATAAAATGGGTTTCCCACACTGGGTCCTCCACCCGTGCGTTTAGAAGACTTAAAAGTTCCAACTTCAGGTACACGTGGCAAAAGTTATTAGCACGTTTTATTTTATGAAAGAAAGGGGAATAAAATAGTAATAACACCAAAGGAAAAAGAAAGGGATACAAATCCACAAATACTCTACTAGATCTAAGAAATGGCGCGTTGAGAGCTGGCTCCGAGTCGAATGAGATGGCTCCGAAGGAAGGGGTCTGGCTCCTCAGTAAGAGAGCGTGTCTAAGGCTCACCTCAGTTTTATAGCCAGCCTGGCTGCTTAACCTCACCCTCAGGTCCCAGTAATCCACTCTTCGATACTCATCTTATCAGATTTGTAGTTCTGGAACACTGATGGTCTGGAGTGGGGGTTGGAGTCCACACACCCATAATCCATTTAGAACTACCTTTCCCCCTAACAGTTAGAGCAAATGTAAATATCAAAAAAATTATATCCAAAAGAAATGATAAAAAAAATAAAGGATGGGCTGATAATACTACAAAGGCATTTATTTCAAATAAAAGAAACTTCACCTAAGTTGGTCTGAGCTGGTAACTGGAAACACAGACAGAATCCAGTGGAGACAGGATAAGCAAAATGCTGTGAGAATAGATAATTTCAGAGGGGATGGAGGTGTTGAGATGGGATATTGCCTCTCTCCCTCAGCCTACTGCCCTGTTGCTAAGGAAGAGTGGCACTGTGGGAGTGTGCTTGGTGAGATAGGAGAGAAAAGGAGGGGCCCTATCTCGGCTTAGTCAGCTATGGAGATAGTGTGGGACAGACATCAGAGTCTCCACCAACAGGAGCTGATGAGACAGTGAGCAAGAATGCATCCCAGCTCCCCTCTGCAATCAACATCAAAAGTTTCAAGGATTAACAAAAATGTCCAACCTATTGCACAAGCAATCCCGGATACCAAGAATCTAATCCAATTGATGAATTTATTCAGGCCAGATTTTTGCAGACTTGGTACAAAATGCAGAAATGACTTCCTCAGGGAAGAAAAAATGAAAAACAGTCTTTATACAGAAAGCACACTCTTCAACATTCTGCAATGGTTATAAAGCAATTCTTTAACTCTGCTAATTGTGTAACATAAACTCATGACTGCCAAACTCCAGATCATAGTACAAGACTCTTTTCTCTCTAGATAAAGTGAAGTCTTGCTTATCGAGGCTATTTAAGTAGCATCCAGTCTAGACACTTATTAATATTTTCAATTCTGAAGTCAAAAGCTAGCTATACTGCTCCCTCTACTGGCTTAGCAACTGTAATTAGAGATGGTTTTTTTTTTTTTTTACACCGGTTTTCCTTTCTATACAGTACATGCTTTCTCTCTTTAGGTGTAGTCCCCACAGAATTCCCACCACCATTTCACCTATGCATCATCACCGTAGTCCCTTGTGTAAGAACACATTCCCTCTCCTGTTTTTGTTGTTTTTTTTTAAAGATTTTATTTATTTATGCATACAAGAGCTGGGGTATAGGCCAGAGTCCAGGGAGGTGAGAGGATTCACCAGACAGAGCCAGGAACAGAACAGGCAAACTGACTGAAACACACTGCTGCGGGGAGCAGCGGGCGAGGCAGGAGAGGTCTGTTGTGCCATGTGGGTCCCCTTCCTGGTCGGCGGCAGGGATTGAACTCGTACTGCAGTGGCTACTGTTTGCTTCATAGTGTGTTGCTTAACCCACTGCACCACCAGGGAGGCCCCCCCCCTCCTGTTTTGATCCTTCTACCTCCTCACCTGCAGACTGTCTCTTATTAATAGTTGCCTGTTAATTTTTTTTATAATTATTTTTTCTCCCACTGAACCCATATTTGGTTCCCCTACATTCCTCCTATAAGTGAAAATAGACTGTCCAGATGACCAGCACCTCCACTCCTAGGAATGGAGTTGTATCCAAAGGATGCAAAAACATTAATTCAAAAGAACACCTGCAGCCCTATGCTGATTGCAGCACTATTTACAATAGATAAGATATGAAAAACAACCCAAATGCCCAAAAAATAGATGACTGGATCAAGAAGATGTGGTACATATACACAATGGAATACTGTTCAGCAATCACAAAAGATAAGGTTATTTAAGAAAGGAAAATAAAAACATTTTAGATGTTTCACAGCAATGTTTCCATGTATTTCCTAATATTTCTCCTCTCAAAATTTGCAGAAACTTTGCCACCTTATTCTTCCATCGATGAAACGTACAAACACCTACAGTGTACATATACCTCCATTTCTCTGAATTCCCATAAAAGAGTATAAATGCATAGATATTTTACAGTAAAATTGAAACTCATGAACTGTTCCCTGGCTCTTGAAAACTAACAGAAAGAATGTTAGTCTAAGAGTTTCAGTCAGTTGTTACTCAGTTGGCTTATGCTCTTTTTCTCCCTTATTGAGTACCTAGAAAATTATTCAAAGTTGATGTTCCAGAATGTGTCTAATCTCTTTCAAGTTCCCAATCTTACCCTTAATAGATGTATTAAGGGAAATTCAGTCACTTGGTCATTTGACAAATATTACACATCAAATGTGTCAGGCAGTGTTCTAAGGGTGGATACATAAGGGAACACATAGCTTCAACCCCTTTCACTCAAAAGTCAAAAGCCAGTTTAGGGAGTACTCGTTCACTCCCCTTACATACTGATGAGTTTGTACATATTCACACACACTAGGTCAGACTACAACCCCATGAAATCATCCTTAATAAACTTGAGCCAAGGGTGTCACACCAACTATGATTTTCTGAAATATCCTATCATTAAGCCATTACACGTTTCCTATCTAGCCATGTGTAGGTGGATAACTATGAGACAACAAATTAAATGTTATTCAAGTATGTTAATATCTTAAAGTAGTACTTAAAGATTTCTTGCCATATATAAATTTTCATATATGTCTGTTTTTCCTCAAATAAATTAAAGTGTTACTTTAAGTACAAAATACATGACCTATCATACAATTATATGAGACATCATAAAAATGTATAAAAATAAATCATATTTTACAACCCACCTTTCTTGAAAAGAATACTACATTAAATACAATCTATTGGTTTTAATATACTATGGAAATTAAATCAGTTGTTAGTTGAAGCTAGATTATTTTGTTATGATATTTGTTGTAACTTCCAGGGAACCTTCTAAGAAAATAACTCAAAATACATAGTAAAGGAAACAATAAAAGAATATAAATAATGCTATATCTATTTAATACAAAAGAAGGAAGTAATGGAGAAACACAGGATCAGAAGGCTATAAGACATATAAAAAACAAATTTTTAAATGGCAAGTATAAATCCTACTTTATTTTAAATGGATTTAGCACTCCAATCAAAATGTAGATATTGGCAGAAACAATTTTTTAAAAGATCTGAACTCTGTGATGTCAATAAGACATATACTTATATTCAAAGGCACAAACAGGTTAAAACTAAAAAGATAGAAAATGATATACCATAGAAACAGTGACCACAGAAGAACTGGATATTAATTTGTCTATTAATACCAGTTAAATAGACTGTAAGGCAAAGAAGAGTTCATGTTGATAAAAAAGTCAATCCATTAGGAAAACATATCAATTATATACATGTACATTTAATAATAGTTACAAAATACATGAAGGGAAAACTTACCAGAACTGAAGGAAAAGATGATTCAGCAATAATAGTTGGATGTTTCAATAACCTATTTTCAATAGAAAATCAGGTCACAAACAAAACAGGATAATTGAAAAACATATACCAAATAAATATAACAAATACTGAAACAACATTCTAGGTAACATAAGCACAAAAAACTAGGAATAAAGGATTGTCATGAACCTGACAAAGATCATTTACTAAGATCCCACAGTTAACACCATGCTTAATGAAGAAACACTGAATATTTTCTCCCTAAGATTAGGAACAAGACAAGAATGCCCAATTTCGATTCTTCTAGTCAGCAACCTCTGGAGGTTCTTGCCAGAGGTAATAGGCAAAGAAAAGAAATTAATGTATCCAGACTGGAAAGGAAGTAAAACTCTATTCACAGGTAATATGACCTAATATTATATCTATGTATATATGTTATAAATATATAAATTCATTAAAAATATATAATTCACATATAAATAAATATGTTTATATAGAAAATCCTTAAGAATCTACCAAAAAAATTATTAGAACTAGTAGCTGAATCAGAAAAGTTGCAGAATAGATCAATATGCAAAATCAATTGTATCTCTAAATACCATCAATGACTAGTACAATGAAATTTTTAAAAATTCAATTTATGATGGCATCAAAAAGTTTCCCTTGTGTGCTCACAGCATACACTATTTCCACACTGGACACCCCAAGGGCTGGGGCGGGAGGCAGCCACCAGAAGGGTGCCCTCAACCACCCAGAACAAGCATCTGAGCCCAAGCCTTCATCATAGGTGATTATGACCACAGTTAATCTAGTGGTTCCTCTTAATTAAAGGCCTGGAGTACTGAAGCAGCCAGAAGTGACCACAACACTAAGAGTTTTTGGAAACCCCCAGTTGGCTGAGTGTCAGCCTTCCATTAGGCCGAAGATTGGTGTGTTGTTTAACCACATCACCCTTTCCTGGAACCCAACCCTTTGGCTGACACTCTTCTGTGGAGACAGAGTGTCCCTCTTGTGGCTACAAAATACCACGTAGGATTTTCTTTTGCCTCAGCATTCCTACTTCTCATTATTTTAGCTTCTTCCAATACATTTTTCTTCTATTCCATTTTTCTCTTCTTTTTTCCAAAAGTCCAATCTTTTCTCATTCATCTTTTCAGTTATTTATCTCCCCATAAATAACTATTTTCTTTCCAGAGTACTGACCTCCTTTCTATCCTTGTTCTTGATTTCTCTCTTTCCATCTGCCCTCCTCCCTCTGTCCCATTCCCTGTTTTTCTATTTTTTTAATCGACTTCAGATGAAAGTAAATAGATTAATAGTATAATGTGATCATGAATTTCATGACATTTTCAGCGGTTTCCAGACATGGCCCACTTTATTGACTTCGTGTTTTCTTCCTAATTACTTGGCTTTTTAAATATTAATAAGCACCAATGACTCTAAAGGAGGATCGCAACATTATACTATAGCAAACCATTCAGCAGTCTACCACCCACCCCAAATTCCCCTACCGACTAGGCACCATGCCAACCCATGGTCCTCATTCTCTCCTTTCTTCTTTTGTACAGTTTTAATTGTATCTATACATAAATCTAAAGCACTTTTTACTCTACATTGTTAAGCTTATGAAAAGTTAATGTGCTGTATATACTTTTTAGCTTTACTGTATCTTGAAATATGTTCAAGCTTACAAAAATGTTTCAAGTATAGTGTATAGAACTCTCACATAACCTTACTAATATATATGTCTTACTGATGTATATGTCTATATAACTATTATTATATGGGTTGCATATATTTTGCTTCTTCAGTGCCTAGTCCTTAAGGCAAAGAAATTACCCTTCATAACCATAAATGAGGACACTTAATATTGATACCATACACTTAAGTGTATTGATACCATACCACTCTTAAGTTTTTCTATTGTCCCAATAATATCAGATATAGCATTTTTTTTTCTGTTAAGAATCTGGTCTAGAATCACATGCTAAGGTCAACTGCTTGATGTCTTTAGTCTTCTTTAATCCGAAACATTTCTTCAGTCATCTTTCATGCTTTGTGACATTAACATTCATCTGGTATTTTATCAACACATCTCAATTTGGGTTCTTCTAATAGTTCCTTTTGATTTCATTCAGTTATACATTTTTGGCAGGAATACTACAGAAGTGATGTTATGTGCTATGTCCTCCTCAGTAAGTCACATTCAGAGACCCTTTCATGGTGACATTATCTTTGACCCCTTGGTTATGGTGCTACTTGATATCTCCAGACAATGTTTGCATATGTTTTTGGGGGGACTACTAGATCACTTAATATTACATTGCTAAGATTTACCGATATTGCTTTATGTTACTATCTCTTACTCACATACACAAATACACACACACACATTTTTCTTATTCTCTTTCTTCCTTATCTTTCATCTCCCAGACATATTCTTACTCAAAATCAATTTGGAAAAATACACCTCCTTGCTAAAATATGTACCTTCTCTTGTTCAACAGCTACAAACCAAGTCTCAAAAAATTTGTATATAATGAAAACGTGTTATTATGAAAATAGGATAACTTCACAAAGAAACAGATATCAAACAGACCAAGTAGGGATCCTTTACCTTTCACTAGCTCAACCAAGCAATCCATCAACATTTATCAACTAAGTACATTACATACTAGTTAACAAGAAGGGGGCTTATAAAGTACAAAACACATGGGGCTCCTCTCTCAGCAGTGTACCATCTTCTAGGCACAGCTCAGATGTCACATCACTCTAAAAAACACCATTTTCCAAGCACAGTACTGCATGCTTTCCTCACAGTAGTACTAGGAGGTAGATGTTACCATCCTTACTTCTCCAATGAGTAGACTGAGATTCAAATGTTTAAAGGACTTGAATATGGTCACAAAGCCATTTCAGAGCACAGTCAGAATGCAGGTCCAACTTCAAAACTGATTTGACTTCTCACTATTCCACATTAGATCCTAAAAAAAGTTAATGTCTTTTCTTTAAAATTCTGATCAGATCTTGCTTATAGCTCAATCATAGTGGTCATCACACCATAGCACAGTTACTTGAGCATAGGAATTATTGTACTAATCTTTGAGTCCCCAAAATTCAGGAGAGCAACTGCAAATACAACCCACATTATTCATAGATTCCATATTTGAGAATATGCTAAGATTTATTTTTCACTCAAAAATCAATACTAAGGCTCTTTTATGGACATTCACACATGCAAGAATAAAAATTTGAGTCACCCAACTTGCACATTCCCAGCTCTGCCTTCATATTTCAGTTCTCATACTATAAACAGGTGTCCCTTTCACAGTCTGTATAGTACCCTTTTTCACAATCTTGTGCTTTTTGTTGGTGATTCCATTGTTTAAAATAACCCCCAGCATAATTGTGATGTACTGTCTAGTATTTAAGAAGGCTGTATTGTCTTCAGGGGAATATATATGTGTTAGATAAAATTCCTTCAGGGATGAGTTATACAGTTTTAGCTGTGAATTCAATGTTCATGAGTCAGTAACACATATGAAAGAAGGAGTCCTTAAACAAAATATACATTAAACAAGGTTGTGCACTGATTGGTTTACAAAAACATGACCAGACCTGGCAGGGACCTAATTCTGTAGTTCCCCTAAGAGAAGATTCAGCATTAATAATTTAATGTTCATGACAACATTATAATTACTGTAAGTAATAAGAATTGACTGTGCTAGGTGATAAATAGATGTGCAACAAAAGAATGAAGGAAAGAAAGACATCTACTGGGGGAAGAATGACATTAACAGATGAAAAGCGGCTTCATGAACCTACATGAGGACAAACAGATATACAACTAGAATTATATGCTAATATACTAAAGAAGCATCAGATTACATAATATAGACAAAAGTAGATTATCATATAATAAGGAATAAGGAGGGGTAATAAATGCACATTTTCAACTTAATGTGAAAATGTTTTGTGACAATTTCTTTCCTAAAGAAAGGATATTTATTATGCAAATTCAAGCTTTTCTGGCTGCTATGAATTTAACACTCCAAATTAATAACTTTTTTCTTAGCGTCTCATTGAACACATAACTAAAGTCTGTGTTTTATGTTTACAAAAATATAACACCACATTTCTAACCACAAGAGTTTTCAAGGGCTCATTATAATGTTTCCAAATTTTTTACTATTTTGAAATATCTCTTACTAAATAACAGCATGATTATTTCCACTTTTTCTTCAAACATACTAGAATATTTGTATTTGAGCTCTTCACAAAACAACAATTAGGAATTTGTTTGTTCTTTTAGCTGACTTTAAAAATGTAGGCCCTACAGTGTTGCATGACGGGAGGGGCCTGACCTGTCAGCTCCTCATCCATGATTGTGGTAATAGCAGACATAACATTATGGCTCAAACAGAACAAAGATGAGCTTACAAAGTACATGGTTTAAATAATTCCAGAGCTTTCAGACACAAATCTCTTCTTGAAAGACACGAATCTCATGTAACCATAATCATGATGATAGTGGGAAATTTTATAAACAGAGTGTCCCCCAAACCTTCCAGACTTAGTTATACCACAGCTAAATCAGGTGATCCAACACATGATTCACATCCCACAAAAAATGAAATGTTTATGAAAGCAAGACTCCCAAAGGACAAAGTAATCTTTTCTCTAAATCCATTCAAAAGTTTAAGCCAATCTTTCTGTTTTGACCTAACTACCATGTTTTCTACCTTAAAATAAAAGGGTCATACAAATACACACACAGTTTTCACATCAAAGATCAGGCTTCTGACATAGTTGAAATGCATCTTTAACTTAGTAGATGAACATCACAAATCAAGTCTTTTGCAAGAAATGTATGCACATGTGTAGTTTTCTATTTTGAAAAAATTTCAACCACGCACAAAAATGGTAAAAAGAATACTATAACAAACTCCCACACGCCAACCTTACAGTTTCAAAAAGTATTAGAACCATTACAAATTATACTTTTAAATGCAAAGATAAGGTTACCCAGGCTCCTGTCTTTTCCTACTAAACCTATAGCAAATAATAATACCACCACCAGTACTGAATACTCTTCAGAAGATGAGTTATTAGATCTGTGAACACAATAAACTTCAACCTGAAATACCCTCAGCTAGTTGCATAGAGCAGTTCTCCTAAATACTAGAGTAAAAAATTAATGCTAAAAATTAATTTTATATAATATTTATATAAATTTTATATTTATATATAAAAATATGATTTTAAATTTTTCTCATTTTTGTTAATTTTGTATTTTTATTTTGTAAAATTTACAGCACCCAACTTGTCACATGTTTAGAAATAAGCTTCAGGAGGGCAGGGACTTGGTCTTCAATATTCATTACCCTGTGTCATACACTTAGTAGCTGTTCAATAAATATTTGTTTAATGATGGAATGGATGAATTCCAGACTAAGGGTCATAAATGAATACTCAAAATTATTTCTTTTTTAAAAAACTTTAAAGCTGAGCATCTGTGGTGGCCTAGGGCTTAAGTTTCAGCACTATCACCACCAAGGCCTGAGTTCGATTCCCAGCCAGGGAGCGACGGAGCAGCAGACCTCTCCTGTCTCACCTGCTGCTGCCCTCAGCAGTGTGTTTCAGTGGATCTGCCTATTTTGTCTGCCCACTCTGTCTCTGGTGAATCCTCTCACCACCTGCACTTTTCACCTTTTTTACATCCCAGTTCTTCTACACAAATATAAATATTTAAAAAAAATTAAAGCTATGGAAAAGTAACAAGAGTAAGTTCAACAGTCAACACATACTGTTGGGAGAGGCATCATGTTCCCACCCCTCCTACTTGGAGCAGCCTTGGATTAGCTACTGGGAGCTATGAGCAGAGCTCAGTGGCCAAGTGAAGCTATGTCACACGGAGGCAGAGCCTGAGGGGCTCTCTTGCTTCCCTGGACTTGCATCCAGGGACTTGGGGGAACTTGCAGGAGATGCATGGAGGAAAGACATGTAGAGACACTTGGAAGAAAGGTGGGTGAGAGACATGTGGGGTGTCTGATCTTGGCAGAAACAATGGTGAACATTAGCTTGATTTATATTTTGATTTTAGTTCTTTTGTCCCAGACTTCCCTGGTCCCTTTAACCCACTTCCTCCCCAATCCCTTCCTGTGGTTCCCAGTCAGAAACTATCTCAGATTTGTGGCAAGCTTTTGGCTTGCCAGCTTGGCACAGACGGCAGGACCCCATTTTAGAGTATGCAAGTTTGGGGGTACCTGGGTATCCCTGGGCAACTGGGTATCCCTCAGGTGCTTGCTAATAATAACATGCCCCCAGTTGCCAGTATTTTAACAATATTTGTTTTATCTGCTACTTCACATATTTATTTTTAATATTACCTTTAGTATCTCTAGTATCTCGAAAGCATTACTCTTACATTTCTTCTAGAACATCTGAAAAGCCCTGAAGAGCTGGCTTTCTCAAGTTTTCTAGATTTAACATCAAATATCCTCTGAGCCCTAACTGATCCAGAGTGTCAGGAAAAGAGTAAAAAAATTTTACAAACCCAACAGCTATTTCTAAGGACAAGTTAAAGTTAAAAGCTTCAACTTACCAAACAGAATTATTTCTTCTATCAGGAGTTAAAGTGAATATATCCCAAATGATCTATCAGGATGAATAGGATGAATCTATCAGAATTGAATAGATCCCAAATGTTTTACTTACCTAATAAATATACAACTGAAAAGAAAGAAGAGAGATTCTGCTTCAGGAAATATTTTGCTGAAATATGCTCCGTTCAAGTATCCTATCTCATCTGTTGTAATTTAACTTTTTCTTTATAAATTTTGTTCTACATCCTTCATCCCAGCTTTGTGGGAAAACTCACCAACCTGCTTTGAATGTTTTTCTTTAACACTGGTGCCATCTAGTGTGGAGAAAAAGAATCCTCAGCTCTGTGAAAAGAAGGGGCTAGCATGCTCCTTTCTTAATCTGCATTCAAAGTCTGTTTTATGCAGAACAAACTCTTGGGAACTATTCTTAGTGTTGTATAGTTATGCTTTGTTTTGCATTAAGTAAAGTTTCTAAGGGGAAAAAATCATACTTCAAGTTAGGCTGCATTTCACGTTATGCTTGAAAACAAGCTTGGCTATAGGACTTGGCTTCCCCAGTGACTCTCCAGCCCATTTGGCCTCTGGAGGATTCCCCTTTCACTCCCATCACATACCCGGGTCTCTAGCATGACCATTTTCTTTTTTTCCATGAGGGTGGGGCCCATATGAATGGGATTAGTGTACTCATGGAAAAGACCCCACACAACTCCTTAGCACCTCCCATTTACGTGAGGACATGACATGACTACGTGAGGCTCTCACCCTATGTCAGTACCCTGGTCTCACACTTCCAAAAACCAGAGCTATGAGAAATAAGTTTCTGTTGTTTGTAAGCCACCCAGTAGACAGTATTTGTTATAACAGCTTGAATGGACTAAGGCACTTTCTTTCTTAGGAGAAAAGCATAATTACTTCTTAGATGTCATTGATTATATTCCCCCTCAAATCACATTGCTTCTGAAAATGAAATTCTGATATAAAAAAAACAGATTCAATAAGAACCATGTAATGCTAGACTCAAATCATATTTTAGAAACCACAAACTAAATCTGGAAATAATATTCTGGAGCAAGAAAAGCAGGTTAAAAAAGGTTGTTTTGCTTTATTCCTATTTAGTACATCTATTTAAAAATCTTTCCTTTCTCGACATTTTTCTCCTAATTGTTAAATAATTTATTTACTTATTTTCAGTAACATTGGTTTACATCACTGACTCCGACAACTAGGTTCAAAGCTCTTCCCATGTGCATCCCACCCACATCAGAGAACCCAGCACCCGTTATCGTTTACCACTGGGCCCCCTCACCATGTGGTTCTCTCCCCATCCCCCTTTAGAAATCCCAATTCTGCAGTCATTTCTATATTTTATTTTATTACTCTAAAGTCTACATGTAAACAAAATCATCTGATATTTGCCTTTCTCCCTTTCGCTTATTTTACTTAGTATAATCCCTCCAATTCTATCCATGTTGATAGAAGTAGCAGGAGCTCATCTTTTTTTATAGCTGAGTCGTATTCCATCATGTTTATGTGACACATCTTAATCCCATCATCTGTCATTGGGCACTTAGGTTGTTTCCATAGCTTGGCTATTGTATATAGTGCTGCAATGAATATAGGAGTAAGTATAGGAATATAGGAGTAAGTGTTTTTGGTTTCCCTGGCTAAATGCCAAGGAACAGAAATACTGGGTCATGTGGTATATCTATTGCTAACATTTCAAGGAACCTCCATAATGTGTTTGTGTACATATATATATATGGATGGGTAGATAGATAGATAGATAGATAGATAGATAGATAGATAGATAGATAGATAGATAGGCTAGTCTACATTCCCACCAACGGCGTACAAAAGTTACTTTTTCCCCCACACCCTGCTGAATATTTGTTGTTTCTGGTTTTTTCTTGTGGATTTTGTTTTGTTTCATTTTTACATAGGCCATTCTCACAGGAATGAGGTGGCATCTCACTGTGGTTTTTATTTGCATTTCCCTGATAGGTGATGTTAAATATTTTTTCAACTGCTTATTGGCCATTTGGATAGCAGTGGGACGAAAGATGCTTTCAGGAGCAAGACAGAGGTGAGAGGGACCATCCACATGCCAGTTTCCAATGGGATAGATCTTGAGACAGAAGCCTTTGAAATGGAGCCCAGTAACTAACAAGCATGCTGCAATCTCCTTAATTGCAACAATTTTGGAAACAGTAAAGAATTTATTCTATGTCTTCTTCTTCCCAGCTCTATGTTCAGAAAGATGCTAAGAATATCCATGCATTTTTTAACCCATTTTAGAACTGTTGGTGTAACAGGTGCTAGTTTCCATGTGTGTGTCTAGCTCAAGTTCCCATAGAGAGCAATCAGTTAAATACACAGAATGTAATATTAGTCAGCCTTTTAAAAAGAGGAAGTTCTGGCACACTACAACATGCTAAATGAAAGAATATAGTCACTTATGCAATAAATTATACAATCATGCAGTAAGTATTGCATGATTCCACTTATATGTTGTACTTAGATTAGATAAATTTATAGAGACAGAAAGTAAAACAATAGTTATCAGAAACTATGAAGAGGGAACCTTCATATGTTCCATAGTTAAAGTTCCAGTTTGGGAAGATGAAAATGTGGATATGAATGGTGGTGGTGGCAACATAAGAATGTGAATGCACTTAATATCTTTGTACAGTCAGCTTAAAATGTTTAAAACTATGTTTTATGTTACATGTATTTTACCATAAATATTTATTTTTTTTAAAGATTTATTTATTTATGCATACAAGCACTGGGGTACAGGCCAGAGGCGTGGGGGGGTGAGAGGATTCACCACAGAGAGCTGGGAGCAGA
>JAGFMF010012271.1:11746078-11779860 GCA_019455555.1 Galemys pyrenaicus
GTCCCCCCCTGGCCGGCAGCAGGGATCGAACTCGTGCTGCAGTGGTTGTGGTTTGCTTCATAGTGTGTTGCTTAACCCACTGCGCCACCAGGGAGGCCCCACAGTGAATTTTTGCTTCATGAACCTGCCTACGAATTCAGGTTCTCTGGTTCATCTCCTTTGTGTTAGTACTTCTTAATTAAGATGAAATTAGCATGTTCTCTTCATTTTATACAGCACAAGAATAAAGTTAAAAGTTACACTAAACTGACTCCACTACATTCTCCAGATGCCTGGGGCCATCAGAACGCATATATTCCTCAGAGAATTATTAGCTTTTTCCCTATCATGTTTCCAAGTAAAGAGAGAGAAAGATAAATCTGTGTCCCACCCCCCATAAAAAGTCATTCTCTTTGCAAGCATTTGTGCATTTTTCAGATAATGTGTCCTAGATTGTTCTAAAAAGAGCCGCAGCTAGAAAAAAATATAAGAACAGATGATTCAAAGGCTCCTGGGAATTTCCACAGTCAGCTCATAATTACAAATGCAGGGTAGGTGGAACATCTGTATTCTGAGTCACTCCACTTTTCTAGAAGGAAGAAAGTCATTAGCCCTCCTGCTGCATAAATCTCTGGTCTGTAAGCAAGCTCCAGAACAGGGAGCTAGACCCTGAGGCTGCAACAGGTTCCTCTCTCCCCTCCACAAATTCAACATAATTTGAAATCATCTTAATTAACTATTGATTGTCACAGTCACATTTTTGTTTAAATTTTGAATGGTGACTATATAAGTGCAATATGTGTGTGTTGTACGTGTGTCTTGTTTAAAGAAGGAAGTAAATAACCTTCAAATTCTGTAAAGGTTTGTTTGCATATTCCTCTGGACTGGAAAGATATCAATCTCTAATATCTGGAATAATACAAATTTAGGAATACTGTCTTTTGTGGGAAAAGACACTAGGGAAAAAAATGAAAAGGGAAACAGATCTTTTTTTCTAGAAGACTCTAACAGTATTTATTCCAAAAGACAACTATTTGAGGGTTTTGGTTAATGAGTAACAAAAAGATGATGGCAAATAAAAAGAAATACATGGATGAGTGAAGACAAGTACTAATGTCAGTGAAAGCAAGATGCAAGAATTCACTTTATGCTCTATCTAAGGGCACTCATTTTCATGATAAAGCATTATTTTGTAACAATATTGCAGAAACAGTTTGATATGTGAAGTTTTTTTAAAAGGCCCATTATCTGAATAAAATGAGTTGTGCATTTTCTTGTGCAATTTGGAGAAAACATCATAATATTTCTTTACTTGGTATATTGCTTTATTACAAAAGGCCCTCACTTTAATTTTGGGGGTATACTGGGCAAGATTGATAGCCCATTTTATAGATGGAACAAAGGAGAATGAGAAAGGATTAGGAATTAGTGAGCAATGGCCTGAGTTAGAATTAGAACTCAGGTTATTGGACTCCTACTCCAGAATTCCTTAAATAACTGAAGATAAAATATTCTATTATGAATTTACATATGAGCATTTGTATGTTCAGAATAATTGTTTTTTTCTTGTATGTGGATAGAAAATTAATATTAAAGATTTATTATGCATACAAGAACTGGGGTGTAGACCAGAGGTGTGGGGGGTATCGGTGAGAGGATTCACTAGAATCAGAGTAGAAGCAAAACAGGCAGATCTACTGAAATACACTGCTGAGGGGAGCAGCAGGCGAGGCAGGAGAGGTCTGCTGGGCCATGTGCTTTAGCTCCCTGATTGGGGATCGAATTCATGCTTCATAGTGCTGAGACTTTACCCCTTGCACCACCAGGAAGGCCCAGAAAATTCATTTTAAAAATACTGATTACTGGACCTCCCTGGTGGCGCAGTGGGTTAAGCAATGTACTATGAAGCAACCGCAGCCACTGCGGCACGAGTTTGATCCCTACCACCGGCCAGGGAGGTGACCCACATGGCGCAGCAGACCTCTCCTGCTGTGCCCGCTGCTCCCCTCAGCAGTGTGCTTGTGTGATCTGCCTGTTCTGCTCCCCGCTCTCTGTAGTGAATCTTCTCACCGCCCACACCTCTGGCCTGTACCCCAGTGCTTGTATGCGTAAATAAATAAATCTTTAAAAATCTTTAAATAAAAATTTAAAAAAATATATGAAGTTATTAAGTTAGTTGTGTCAATGAAATGTTTTCCTTTCTAATTTTGGGCATGCTCAGTTACTCAGGCTAAATAGTCAGTGGACCTGGTGAGGATTGTGGGTTTAGACAAAGTGTTCCAAAGAACTTATTTGCTGTTTTCAGGCTTTAGTGGATATTCCTATCAACTTCCCTCCCATGACTTCCCTCTGCTGCTAAGCTAAAGACTACACTCTGTCACATGGCTTGCAGCCCCCAGAGTCTGATCCTCCCAGGCTTTCCTATGCTGTCCATTCCTCTCTGGGCAGGCTTTGCCTTAGCCACAGGACCCTTATACATAGACTTCTGATACAGACCACAAGTGAGCCCATTTGTTCAATGTGCAAAGGAAACACCAGATGCTAATGCAGCACTTTTGCAAAACAAGACCTTGTTGTAGGGTGGCCAAGCAAGGAGACAGGAGCAGGACTGGGATTTGTCTCTCCAAGTAGAAAGTTTTTTTTGCAGGAGGAGAGAGCAGAAGGGTATTGGAGCCAGAAAATGCAGGTAAAGGCGTAAGGGAGAGTTCGAAGTGTCCTCTGTGTAGGCACAATTGCATTTCATGCCACTTCGTGGGTCACATGTGTGATTTGAGGGGGACAGTTTCTGTGTGTCCCAAGTGGGAGATTTTCAATTTGCGACATCAAGAGTTCACTATTGGTCATCCTAGTTCTGACCTCCATGTTGTTGGGACAGCCAGAGGTCAGTGTTGCAATCAGGTTAAAACTGGCTCTAGTTGGCCTGGTGTTTTCCTGTTCAAAATGACTCAGAAGTAGAGATTACAACAGAACTAACAGGACGTTTCTGGGTGTCAGTTTTTCTCCTTCCTGGATTTTTTTTCTCTCCTTTCTTCACCCAGTTAATATTTTCTCACCCCTGTTTCTCTGATGCCCCTGCCTCACCCAACCTCTCCATTAAATTCTAGCACAGTACTATGTACTCCTTCTCCGTAGCTCTCCTCACAACTGCACTTTCACAAATGTTTGCAGAGTAACTTGTCTCTCCCGAGTGTGTAAGTACCAGGAGAGCAAGTACTCTGGTTTTGCTCACCCCAGTGTCCCCAGCCTGGTGTGGTTCTGGTACTTCCTAGAGTTCAGCCCCTGTGGTGCGTGAGTGATGGTGAGCAGCGCTGCAGCTGTGCAAAAATCCAGACAGGCCAGGACACTTTCATACCTTCTCATCATTTCTAGGCCCTCTTCTGTCTTTCCATATCTGTTTATGGCATTTTGAACCTTAGTTATATGTGTTTAATCACATCACCCCTGCAGCTCCTATTTCTGCATGTACATTTTCTATTTTACAACTTGTCAACCTCTTTTACCAACCCAGCATACACTCATAACCTGCTCCCAAGTCTTCACAGGTTTAATTGTTTTGGTGACTATTGGAAGGGTTGTCTCCTCCATCAATGCACAGACACATGACTGTTCATCTGTACAGTTGCCCTTCCAGACAGTTGAAAATGTTATCCCTGGATGATTTTGCACCACCCAGGTGCAAAATCTGGAACATAGACAGGATAGGAAACTTGTCCTAAGACGCAGCCATAAATGCAGAACCAGGATTTGAACATCTGACTTAAATTAAAACCCTTGAGCCAAAGTGTCAGGCTATTTACCATGCCTGAGTGGGGTAGAGGTAGGAAATAATAATCAGTATTTTGTTAAGTCAACAGTATCTATATAAAGAATGAAACTTTTCCAACAGTAGTAACACAGAAGAGACAGTAACTCCTAAAAACACTTTAGCGAACAAGGATGTAAAGCAATAGTAATTCATTTTTAAAAATAAAACAAAACATTTGAAAATGCTTAATCATCATCATATTAAAAATTATGATTATGGGGGCCCCCCTGGCAGCACAAGGAGTTAAGTCTCAGTGCTATCAATCTATCTCCAGCCACTGCAGCACGAGTTCCATCCCAGGCTAGGGAGCTGACCCACATGGCGCAGCAGACCTCTCCTATCTGGCCGCTGCTCCCCTCAGCAGTGTATTTCAGTAGACCCACAGGTTCTGCTCCCCACTCTGTCTCTGATGAATCTTCTCACCCCCTGCAAGTCTGTCCTAAACTCCAGCTCTTATATGCATAAGTAAATAAAATAAATCTTTTTTAAAACATGTGGCTAGTCAGCAGCAGATCCCTCCTGTCTCATCCTCTGCTCCTCTTAGCAGTATATTTCAATAAATCTGCTTCTTCTGTTCTCCATTCTGTCTGGTGAATTCTTTCCCCCCTGAGCCTCTAGCCTACACCTCATTCTTCCCCCATAACGTCCATCTTTCCCTGCCTCCTTTCCTGCATCAGGAGGATCAACACAAATTTCCTTTCAGGTTTGTCCTCTGGCTTTTGACACTGGTCCTGCTAGGAAATCCCCTTTGTGTAGCTCCAGTCACTGCGGGCCAGAACCT
This sequence comes from Galemys pyrenaicus, assembly GCA_019455555.1. Classification (NCBI taxonomy): domain Eukaryota; kingdom Metazoa; phylum Chordata; class Mammalia; order Eulipotyphla; family Talpidae; genus Galemys; species Galemys pyrenaicus. The sequence continues at coordinate 11,750,644 of JAGFMF010012271.1, forward strand.
TCAGTTCCCTCCACTCTGCAGGACAGGGGCCCACAGCTCAGTGTGGCATGGCCATTTTCTACATGCTGTGTACACATCTATGAACTCTACTACAGTTCATAGTATAAACACACATAGTTCATGTGTGTACAAGCACCCGAGCATGCCAGCTTATGTTCGAAGATATGTATATTGTTCCACAACTTGTTTTTTCCCCAGTCTAACACAAAACTATCATCATAGATTAGAAAACATTAAAAATAAGATTTAAAAATTGTGATTAGTAAAAAAAAAAGAAAAGAAAAGCTGTTCAACTTATAAAAATGAAATCTGTGTTAAAACTATATGAGGTGCTATTTTTCGCTGCTCAGATCGACAAAAATGTAGGCTCCTGACAAAACAGTCTGTTGAACAGAATGTGGGAAAATAGTTTTCTTTCTGATGGGTAAAAACTGATACAATTTTCATGGTGGGAAATTGGGCAATATGTAGCAAAACCACACATGCATCCACCCTTTGGCCCCAAAATCACAGTTGTAGGAATTTACCCTGAAAATATCTGTCCAACAACACAAGGAAACAAGTGCACAAGGGTTTTCATTGCATCACTATTTGTAATTGCAAAATATTGAAAAACCCCCTAAAGACCCATACATAAAAGTTAAATTTGGTGTGTTTACTCTATAGAGTACTATAGCCAGACAATTCAAAAACAGAAACATTTCTTGGATGACATAAATTGATTTCCAGCTTAAAAAAATTCTTTTAAAAAAAAAGATAATAAACTATTCTGACTGCACACTTTAAGTGGGATATATTTAAGGACAAGAAAATCTTGAACTTTACTTGATAGGGTTCTTTTGGATTAGAGAGGTAACTCTGAAATTATTCTCTATATTGCAGGATTGAGCCAGTGACTACATCTACTGATGTCAAGGCAAAGCAAGAAATTCACTGTAGGAAAACAATGATACAATACAGAATGAAAGAAAGAAAAGAAAAGTTGTATAGTCTTAGACTGGGCGTCAATCAGAGACTATGAATTTATTAAGTTATTAAGAATTCATGACTTGGGCCCTCCCTGGTGGTGCAGTGGGTTAAGCAACACACTGTGAGGCAAACCACAGCCACTGCAGCACGAGTTCAATCCCTGCTGCTGACCAGGGAGGGGGCCCACATGGCACAACAGACCTCTCCTGCCTTGCCCGCTGCTCCCCTCAGCAGTGTGTTTCGGTCCATCTGCCTATTCTGCCCCCTGCTCTGTCTGGTGGATTCTCTCACTTCCCTGCACCTCTGGCCTGTACCCCAGTGCTTGTATGCATAAATAAATCTTTAAAAAAAAATGAATTAAAAAAAAAAAAGAATTCATGACTTAAAAAAATGTGTGGTCAGTTCTGTCTATTAATAAAACCTAAAAGCAACTTCATCCCAGAGCAGTGGACAATAAGAATAAATCAATACAAATATATAAACTTAAAAAATACACTTGTAGAAATAATTTACTCAGTGAGAATTGAACTGTTCATGGTCGGTCAAGAATAGTAGATGTTTGGTTTCGCATTCTCTTCTTGTTTTCAGTGAGGGAAACTGAGGCTTAATATGGAAAATAACTTTCCAGAGATTACAGCAATGTAAAGGCAGAGTGGTATCTATAGCCTGAGACCACTGAATCCAAGTTCCCGAGAATGGTATCAGAAAGAGAATTCAGAAAGGAAGAGAGGCTCTTTGAAGTATAAAAGCTTAGTCAGGGAACAGGCATTTGGTGCCTGGTAGAGTAAAATGAATGTAAATTTTGAAGTCACAAAGACTCATTTAATCACCAAGAGGCAGTAAGCCCAGTTACCATATGGCTGTGACTTTACCTCTTTGAATCTGCTTCCTAACTTAATTCACATATTGTAGAATTGCAAGAGCAAGATCAAACACAGGTACAAAATGCTCAACCCAGTGGTTTTCTATCAATAGATGTTTCCTTCTCTTCTCCCATCTTTATATCACCAACACTATCATAGACCCACCTGCTTCTTTTACAGCAAAGATTTTATTCATCTGCGTAATCCATTGTTACTCTCTATCCTTAGTTACTCTCTATCACCACCCTGTGCCCAGGGCTGGGACACGGGACTCCATCTGTGCAGGGATGGTGGGCAAGGAGAAATAGCAGTTTCTTGGCATCTTCTGGGGATTGTGTTTCTAAAGATGAAGGTGGACAAAAGTTGGATTCTGAAATCCTCAGGAGAACCCAAGGTTTGAGCAGCAATAGGAGGGCTGCAGGCCCTTAGAGCCCAGGGATAGTCTCAGGTTCCTGATGCAATGGATGTTTAGAGACCTCTTGGAAAGCATGACCCAAGGATGGCACTGGAAGGATTGTGGGAGACACAGTGAAATCTAATGTGCACCATCTAATGAGTATGTAATCAGAAGGCCACATGATAACAGAGTCTGAGGAATTCCGTGGGGTCCAAGACCTAGCTGGGAGTTCAGTTTTCTAATTCCACAGGAAAGGGATGGCTGAGTGGAGTAGGAGAAGTGGGAGAAAGAAGGAAATATGATGTGACTGGTCTCCATGGCAAAAAAAGGGAAACATAACTTTCTATCACTCACAGAGTTAGATTAGTTGAGGGGAAAGTTTGTTTTATTTCCATGTGTGTACACACTCCACTTGCCCTCCACCAAACCAACCATGCCCATACCGCACCTGCCTCCTTCCTCAGCCCCCTCCTCTTTCCCCATGTTCCCTCCACTAATGATTATTCTGTCGCTCAGGTCAAGATTTATTCCTACTATACATTGTCTGTATATGTTTTTTGGTTATTTGTATTTACAGATGAATGAAAGTGACTGTTATCTGTCTTTTTGAAATATCCTTTTTGAATTATTTCACTTCACATATGCCACTATTTCATCTTTTGTCACAGCTGTATAGTACTCTGTTGAATATATAGTCCACAATCTCTAGTCATCATCTATTGAAGGGCACTTGGTTGGACCCATGACTTGGCAGTTGAGGACAGTACTGTTATGTACACAGGTGTGGATAAATCATTTCATATTAGAGTTTCATACTATATGGATAAATAACTGATAGATGAATTGCTGAATTATACAGAATTTCCATTTTCATTTTCTTCTTTTTTTTCTTTTAAAATTAATTTACTTATTTATACATGCAAGAGCTGGGGTACAGATCAGAGTTGCAGGAGGTGAAAGGATTCACCAGAGACAGAGTGGGGAGCAGAACAGGCAGATCCACTAAAATACACTGTTGAGGGGAGCAGTGAGGGAGGCAGGATAGGTCTGCTAGCCATGTGGTTCCCCTCCCAGGCAGGGGATTGAGCTCGCTGCTGTGCCATGGATGCTTCACAGTGTGGCACTCAACCCGCTGAGCCACCAGGGAGGCCCCTCCATTGTCATTTTCTTAAGAAATCTCCATGCCGTCTTTAATAGGGGCTGCACAACCTTGCATTCCCAGCAACAGTAGGTGAGAGTTCCTTTTTCACTACAACCTCACCAACACTTGCTGATTCCTTTAAAAAAAAAAAATGGGCCATTCTCACAGGGATGAGGTGGAATCTCAATGTGGTTTTAATTTGCATTTTCCTTAATAGTGATGCAGACTTTCATAAGTTTGGTGGGCCATCTGAATATATTCTTTAGAAAAGTGTCTATTTAAATCCTTTGCCCAATTTTTTGTTTGGGTTATATGATATTTTTTGTTATTGGATTGTATAAGAGCTTTGTAAATGTTGGAGATGAGCCCTTTGCCAGACAGGTAGTATACAAATATTTATTTTCTCATTTTCTAGGTTACCTTTTTGTTTTGTGATGGTTTCTGTTGAGGTACAAAAGATTTTATGTTTGATATAGTCCCACTTATATATTTTTGTTTCCTTTGCTGCTGGCATTTATTAACCAAATACATCCTTGTGGTAAATGTTATACAATGTGTCTCCTGTTTTCTTTCAAATACTTTATGGTTTTGGTTCTTATCCCTATCTTTAACACTTTCCGAATTAATTTTTGGAATAAAGTAGGGCTCTTGTTTCATTTTTTTGCAAATGGATATCCAAGTTTCCCAACACCATTTATGAAGAGGTCTACCTTTTCTTCATTGTATAGCTGTAGCTCCTTTGTCAAAGATTAACTGTCCATATTTCTGTAGGTTTAGCTCTGGGCTTTTAATTCTTCCATTAGTCTGGGTTTCTGTTTTGTTCTAGTACCATACTGTTTTGATTACTGTTGAAGTATGATATAGTTTGAAGTCAGGAAGTATGATACCTCCATTTTTCTTCCTTTATTTCTATATTGCCTTACCTATATGGAATCTTTCCTACAAAGGCCCCATACAAAATTTTGTAATTGTTTGTTCTATTTCCTTGGAAAAGGTGATTGGTATTTTGATAGATATTGCATCAAATAAATAAGTTGCTTTGGGTAACATGATCATTTTAATGATATTAATTCTTCCAATCCATGAGTATGAATTTCTTTTTTTGTGTGTCTTCTTTTATTTCCTTTAACAGAGTTTTATAGTTTTCAATGTACAGGTTCTTCACCTCCTCATTAAGTATACTCCAAGATATTTCATTATTTTTGGCATGATTATGAATGGGATTATAGTCCTTATTTCCATTTCTTCTGATATACTATTTCCTTATAGAAACATCAATGTCTTGTATTGATTTTGTATCCTGCCCATTTTCTCATTCATTTATTATTTCTGGAATTTTTTTGGTAGAGATTTTAGTTTCTCTAAGTATATTAACTTGTCATGGCAATAGTGACATTTTCACTTTGTCTTTTTCAAGTTTGATTCATTTTGTCTTTTTCTTACCTAATTGCTTAGTCTAGGACTTCCAATACTATGCTGAATAATAGTGGTGATAGTGGACATTCCTCCTTATCCCTGATCTTAGTGGGAATGCTTTCATTTTTTCACCATTACATATGATATGGATTGTGGGTTTGTTATATGTAAGTTTTAAAATGTTCCAAAAGTTCTACTTGTTACCAGTTTGAATGTTTAATATTGGATCATGTTGAATGCTTTTTCAACATCTCTTGATATGATCATGGGGACTTTTGTCTTCCTTTTTGATGATCTGGTCAATCACATTGATTGATTTATGCATGTTGCACCAACCTTGCATCTCTGGAGTGAAGCCTACTTGATCATGCTAGAGGAGTCTCTTGTCATGTTGCTGTATTCAGTTTCTAGCATTTTGCTGAGGATTTTTGCATCTATGTTCATCAGAGATACTGATCTATAATTTTACTTTTTTGTACGCTCCCTGTTTGGCTTTGGAATCAGGGTAACAATGTTGGCCTCAGGACTTCCTGGTGGCACAGGAGTTAAAGTCTCAGCACTATCAAGCTACCGCCAGCCACTGTGACTTTAGTTCAATCCCCAGCCAGGGAGCTAACCCACACGGCACAGCAGACCTCTCGTGTCTTGTCCCTGCTTCCCTCAGCAGTATATTTCAGTATGTTACAGGGCAACCCTAATATAAAATGGGTTTGCCTGACTGGGTCCTCACCCGCGCGCTCGAACTGCACTTATAATGCCCCAACTGCAGGCACACACAACAAAGGTTAATAAAGGGTTTTATTTACAAGGGAAGGAGAAATAGTGTAGTGAATAACACAGGGAGAAGAGAGGGATACAGATCTGTAAATATCCTACCAGTTCCTTGGTAGCGCTGAGAGCTGACTCCCAAGAGAGAAAGCCCCCAAGGCCCACGTGTCTGCTTTTATATTCAGCCTGGCTGCTCAACTCCACCCCCTCAGGTCCCAGTGATCAGCTCTTCAGTAATGACCTTATGGGATTTGTAGTCCTTGGATCTTGTAGGTTTGAAATGGGCGTCGAAGTCCATAACCTATTTGTATAATCCATTCAGGAGGGTCTTTCCCCCTAACAAGTAGATCTGGTGTTCTGCTTCCCACTCTGTCTCTGGTGAATCCTCTCACCCTCCACACCTCTGGCCTACACCCCAGTTCTTACATAAATAAATACATCTTTGAAAAAAAATGTTGGCCTCATAAAACATGTTGTGAGTTTTTCTCCATCCTGATTTTTTTGAGGAGTTTAACTTGGATAGCAACTAAAATTCTTAGAAAGTTTGGTAGAATTCACTGGAGAAGCCATTTGCACCTGGGCTTTTATTCCTGGGAGACGTTTTATTATCCTTTCAATTTCAGCACTTGTGATTAGCTGACTGGTTCATCCTGGTTCAATCTTGGGAGATTGTGTGAGTCTAAAAATTTGTTCATTTCTTTTAGATACTTTAGTAATATGGCCCTATGATACCATATATTTCTGCCAAATCTGTTAAAATTTTGCCTCTTTCATTTCTGATCCTATCAATATAGGTTTTCTCTCTTCTGTTCTTCCTAAGCTTAGCTAATGATATCATTAATGAAGTTAAAAACTAGGCCCCCACTCTTTGCCAGGCAGGTAGGTTTGACTAGATAGAGGGAATCAATAAGGTTGCTATAGAAACTGGGCCAAAAGACAGATCACCTTGGCCTTGAATGCCAAGGCAGGTAGGTTTGACTAGATAGAGGGAATCAATAAGGTTGCTATAGAAACTGGGCCAAAAGACAGATCACCTTGGCCTTGAATGTGGAACAGGGCCAGGACATATTCACTGTCAAAGGTCAATGCCCAAGACCAGACTCCCAGCAAATAAAAGGTTATAAAAGAGAATTCTGGCCCCTGGGCTGCTGATAACCTCTCCAGTCTTGCCAGATGCTTTTCTCAGCAGTATATTCAATAGATCTGTCTTTCCTATTCTCCCCTCTGTCTCTGGTGAATTTTTCCAGCTGCATGCCTCTGGCCTCACCCTGGTATTAGACCACCCCAGTTTTTTGGATTTAATCAAAAACACTTCAAGTTGGAGTGTGTTGGTGTATCATTACTGAAGTTAAAAAATAAGCTCTCATTCCTTGCCCAGCAGGCAGGTTTGGGAAGCTTGAATAGATAAGAGAATTGATACAGTTGCCTTGGGGAAAAGACCAACAAGACCAGAAAAACCAGCCTAGCCCTGGCAATGTAGAAGCTGGGCCAGGCTATTTCTGTCAGAGACCAGAAATTCCAGCAGATGACTGGTGCAAACTGGTGCCCAAGTTAGAAACCCCATGAAAACAGTATAAAAGAGAACCTCAAATTCCTTTTTATGCACAGATCTTTCCAGTCTTAGCCCCTGCTCCCTTGCAGGGTATTTCAAAAAATCCACCTTTTCTTTACTGTCTCTGGTGAATTCTTTCATCCCCATGCTTCTAGTCTCATCTGATACTTCTCCCCACTACAGAGTGCACACAAGACAGGTATTTATTCCCTTCTGCCAAGAAAAGGAGAAACTGAAACTAGCATTTCCAAAGACACTATCCTCCTGTACAATGTAATCCAAAAGGGGGATGTTTCTGTTATCAGGGCCGGATGGTTGCGTTACAGGGCAGGGAGAGGAGCACCTCAGAACACCCAAACCTGCCCTCTCTAAATGGGTTCTACCATCCGTCGCATCAAGACAAACATATAAGATCTTTAATGGAAAGGAACTTTAATACAATTAATAAATAATACAGAAAAGACAGAATATAGTTACTAAATAAAGCATTTAAAGTTACCCATCTCCTCGAGGATAAAAGTCCAGCCAAATAGGATTGGCCCAAAGCAAGGCCCAAAAGCCTGCCACAAGTCTAAAGTACCTTTCAGTGGAGACCTGTAGAAAAGAGTCAGAAGGGGTCAGAGGAATCTGGGAGGAAAAGAACAAAATCAAATCAAGATAAAAGCTGCCATTGTTAAGCACCCCACAGGTCTCTCACCCACATCTGTTTCAACCAGTCAAGGACCAAAAGGCAAGTGCAATTTCTTAACATATCTCTGCTCCATGTGCCTCCTCCAGGTCTCCTTGCTGCCTTCCATTCTGCTTCCTTCTTTTCTTCCTTCCTACTTCCTTCTGTGTCCAATCTCCCCTCCAGCATCTTTTTATCCCTGCTCAGCCCCACCCTACTTACAGTGGGACAGGGATCTTCGAACTCCCCCTTTTCCTGGGACCACCCTATTACAGTTGTACTACAGGGAAAGATTGGTCCTTTAAGGAGTTTTGGAAAATGTAGCCTTTGCTTGCACCATAGGGGCATTCTCTGCCCGGTGGTGGGGGGATGGGGGTGGTTATGTACTGGTTGAAAGGACCTAGGTGAATACCTAGGAGTATCCTAGGAGGACTGGTGGGGGTGAGGTGGAGTTCTGAAAAGAAAGTGTAGGAGCAAGCCCCAAGCAGAACCTCAGCACCAACAGTCCAGAATTTGAAGACATGGAGGGGCCCAGACTGCAGAAACACTGTCTTCTGGGCCTTGGAACAAAGAAGTTTCCAGCAGTCGACCTCCGACCTCCAAATGTTAGGGGGAAAGCTAGTCCTGAATGGGATTACACAAATAGGTTTGTGGACTCCAACCCCCACTCCAGACTACCAGAATTCCAGAACCATAAATCCGATAAGATGATTATTAAAGAGTGGATCACTGGGACCTGAGGGTGGAGTTAAGTAGCCAGGCTGGCTATAAAACCAGAGAGGTGAGCCTTGGGCTCTCTTCCTTTGGAGCCATCTCCCTTGATTCAGAGCCAGCTCTCAACGCCTCATTGTGTTCCTGCTCGGAAGATCTGGTAGGATATTTACAGATTTGTATCCCTCTCTTCTTTTTTGTGTTATTAATACTTTATTCCCCTTCTTTTGTAAAATAAAACCCTTTAATAACTTTTGGTGTGTGTGCCTGCAGTTGGAGCTTTTTATAAAAGTCTTTTGAGCGCACTGGTGAGGACCCAGTCAGAGAAACCTATTTTATATTAGGGTTTCCCTGTAACACAAATAGAAGCCAAGTGACCTGGCAGGTGACCTGGCAGCTAAATCTGCCTACAGTCTTGTTGCTGTTGTGGGGTGTGTGTATGTGTGTGTGTGTGTGTGAGAGAGTATAAACACGCATGCACACGAGTGTGTACGTGTGCCCACCAAAGGCCCCGGGCCTAGTATCTCACAATCTGTTCTTGCTGGTGTGGGCGGAGGCTCACAGAGAGCTGTTTATTAAATTGCCTTCCACTCCACCGCTGTCTGTTCCAGTATCTGGTGCTATTCATCCAGACCTTTGGTCTGTTGCTGTGGGCTGCTGCTGCATCATTTTACCTGCCCCCATCTATGAGCACCTCTGCCTACATTAGCACCAGGATTTGGATCCCAGGTGCTACTTGCTGATCCCTTTCTGGGTGTTGCATTTCTTAATCTGGACGTTGACCCCTAAGGGTCTTGGTTAATGTTTCATGCTAATTCCTTCTATCCCTACCTCCTTGTGGTGTCTCCTCTATTCTTTATCCTCCATCATGAACACTGTATACTCTAGGGTGAGATAACATGCCAAAGTGGTTTTAGGAACTATTTGTTTCCCCTGTTTTTTAAATGAACCATTATTGTTCTCTGAACCTGAGTGGTCTTGCAATTTTGCACACTGGTGAAGAACTCACAGAGAGTGACCTGTATGTATTTTAGTAGACATTGTCCTTGGAGAGCTTCAGTACCCACAGGGCACTTTATCAGTTCCAAGTTACAAGTCCCACCTACTAAAGGGTGGAACAGAGCCATCTAGGAGAAGTTAAAAAGAACTTGAGGGGGACGGCTAGGAGGAAGCATGTGGAACAGAGAGACACATGAAGATAATGTGTTTTTTTGGAGTCAGTGGGTTCAGAGAGCGGGGTCCTTGGGTTAGCCTTGGGGAAGGTTTCACCAGAGCTCCCCTTTCAGCTGTACTTGGTGAGTTACCCAGGTGAACTAAGGTCTCCCTAGAGATGTTAGTTATATTTAAAGAACAGGTTTATTAGAGAAAGGGACAGGGGTCTCCCCGGTGGCACAAGGGGTTAATAAGCACCGCACTATGAAGCATCCAGGGCCACTGCAGCACAAGTTTGATCCCTGGCCAGGAAGCTGACCCACATGGCGCAGCAAGCAGACCTCTCCTGTTTTGCCCAATGCTCCCCCCAGCAGTGTACTTCAGTCAATCTGTCCATTCTGTCTCGGGTGAGTCCTCTCACCCCCCGACCCCCACCCCTGACCTGTACCCCAGTTCTTGTATGCATAAATAAATAAATCTTTTAAAAAGAGAAAGAGACAGACTACTAAAGGACACTTGCATAGACCCAAGCCAGCAGAAAGAACTGCCCCTAAGGGGCAGCTTTGCTGAGGCCTTGCATAGTTGCAGGCAGGCCACCTTGAGGAGGTGTCCTCTCTCTCTTCCCTGGAAGAGAAGTCCCAGCAGGGTACAGGTCACAGGCAGGCAGGAGGGCTGCTGCCCTGCAGAGGGAGATAGTTGGTGAAAAGAAGCAGATGCATAGTCAAAGGTGGGCAGAAGGACTGCTACCCCTTTTGGGGAAGCAGCGTAGGTTTCATCACCTTTCTGTAGGGAGGAGCTCATCTTTATGGGTGGATGATTTATTTGTTCCTTAATCTCTATATCTTCATCTTCAGGTCTGTGCTCCTGACACTCCTTACAACAATCTATACCTGCCTGGGTCTTGTGCCTCATGATCTAGGCATTGGTGCCTAAGAGTCTTAGTTTCTATAACTGATTAATGGTTATGTTACTCCCTTCTACCCCATCTCCTTGTGTGAGACAGGTTCCTGACCATGTGGTGTCTCCTTTTCAGTTTTTCTACTCTTTATCCTCCATCAAAGACGTGCTTGCTTCTTGGCCTGGACTTACACCAGGGAAAGGGAACATGGAAGGAGATACTTGGAAGAGACTGAGATGTGTATAACAGAAACATGTGGAGGCTGATAATGACAGCTTATATCTTGACGTGGGTTTCGATTTTGTTTTTTTTCCTTCCAGGCTTGCCTGATTCCTTCTACCTCTTTTCTATGAGTCCACACAAGAAGATGCCATAGAATTGTAGCAAGTTTTTAGGCCTCAGCAGTTCTGCTTTGGGCCAACCCTGTTTGATTGGGCATTTACCCCCAAGGGGATATATAACTTTGGGAACTTGATTGGAAACTATGTTCTTTCTTTTCTCTCTGTTGCACACTAATTCTATTCAAGTTCTTTTCCATTGAAGGTCTTATGCACTGGAGTATGTTCATCTTTATGTAGCAGAGGGCAGAGCTCATTTAGAACAGGCAGGTTTCTAGGGCCTGGAATGCTGGTTATTCTGCCCTGTAACATATCCTCTACTGTCCTTCTAGAACTCTGGACAAATCATGGTGAACTTTTCCTAAACCAGTTTCTTTGTTCAGGAATTATTGGACTGGATGTGGTGATGCTGTCTGCCTTTGTCTTATAGATTATTGACTTGATTCTCATGTATTTTCAGCACTAAAGTATCTAGTTAAGGCATTATACCAACAGTATGAACATGTTTTAAACCACTTTAATGGTTGTATGGACAGTAATTAAGAACAGACTCACAATCATTATGGGTGGATTCCAGTGGTGCCTGCATCATATTTTCCATATTTCCTTCACCTTTATCATATTTTTAAATTACTTCTTTTTATTTTACTTCATCTTCAAAATGGACTATTTCCTTAGGAGTTGTTTTGAGGATTGAGTTAATACTTGAAAAGGCTTCAGAATAGTGCCCGGCAATAACCAGTACTTATGTGTTCATTACTTTGACCATTACCTCACAGAATCTCATGGATTTAAGTTTAGATTCTCTTCAAATAAATATATTTTCTCTATATTCCCTAGTTGTTCCAGGCTTTCAGACGAAAAAAAGAGAACCCTATATGGTTCCCGCATTTTAGGTGTGTATCTTATGGTTCAACAATTTGAGTACAACACTCCCTATCATCCTTTGCAATTACATTCTTCAAATCACTTTTTTTAAAAAAAGGCAAAACTAATCAGCACAGACTCTAAGGGGAAAAAGCTGAGCATTTGGGCCTCCCTGGTGGCGCAGTGGGTTGAGCAACGCGCTGTGAAGCAAACCGCAGCCACTGCAGCACGAGTTCGATCCCTGCTGCCGGCCAGGGAGGGGACCCACATGGCGCAGCAGACCTCTCCTGCTGTGCCCGCTGCTCCCCTCAGCGGTGTGCTTCTGTTGATCTGCCTGTTCTGCTCCCAGCTCTGTCTGTGGTGACTCCTCTCACCCCGGACACCTCTGGCCTGTACCCCTGTGCTTGTATGCATAAATAAATAAACCTTTAAAAAAAAAAAAAAAGCTGAGCATTTCCGTTGGCCACACTGAGGTCTATGTGAACAGTGGGTGCTGAAACCCTGGTATTTCTAGAAGAGTGGTAATTAAGACTTCGATGAGCTGTTTCAGTCACTCAGAAGTATCAGAAAACCTACTAGAACGCCAGCAGGTCTCAGCTGCAGGCTGAACTCGCCCCACATCCTAGCAGCAGCATCCAAGGACCACGCCACCTTTCGCGCTAACAGGGGCTTGTGGCTGCGCGGAGGCTTCTCCCCACAACCCCGCGTTTCCAAAGCTACGGAACCGGCAATAACCCAGGCAGGGTCGGCGGCAATCGAGGGGCAAGGCGCGAGACCCCCTACCGGACCCCACGCCCCATCCCGGGGGGAGGGGGTGCGCGCGTCGCCACGGAAGCGGGCGGGGCGGGGGCGGCCCTCTGGACGCGGAGCGCGTTTCCGGCGTGCGCGGCGGAGCGCTGGGGCGGGGACACCGCCGGCTCCCAATCGCGCACAATGAGACAGCGCTGAGCGCCGGAAGTGGGGCTGAGGGAAAACCCGGAGAGGGAGCCCAGCCGGGACAGGAAGAGGCGGAGGATCGCGGCGGCGGTGGTGAGTGCGCCTGGGCTCCTTCTAACTGCGTTCCTCCCGGTCTTGCCTCCGGGGTGGGTCTTCGGTGGGTTCCCGGGTCTCTGGAGTAGAGGGCGGGTCAGGCCCGGGAGATACGTTGACTCAATTCTTCACCGGCCTCCTAACCCTAGTTTCGAGGACTGGGAGCCCCCCGGCCAGGGGTGACTGAGTTCTTGGGTTCGAGTCCGCGTTTTCACTTTGTGTCAGACACTGTCGGAGCAGGAGAAGCGATCTGATGGAGGCAGTCGTCCCCGGCCCCGAAGCCGGCGAGGGGACCCCGGAATCCCATCGAGGAGGCAGGTCACTTCCTGCTTCCTGATTCCCCGCTCGGTGGCTAGTAGTTGCTGGGCGCCCCCCCTCTTTTTGCCGCCTCTCCCAAGGGTGGAAACTGAGGCAGTCGGGATGGGCGATCAGATGGATATCGAAGAGGGAGAACTGCAGTTCTGAAGGCATCAAACTTGTTTGGGGTTGGAGAGTGGGGAGGTTAGCAGTAGTTGTCCTTTGGTGGTAAACCCCGCCCCCATGACTAGTGCGGAGCCTTGATCGGAGCCCAGCTGCTCTGTACCCTTAGCGCTCGAAGTCTGTCGTTTGATAGTATGAAGGAAGTCAAGGCCCCGGGGTAAGGGGGAGGGACAGAAAAGGAGTTGAGTGGAGATGCACTGTGTTCACAAAAAGTGTGGGTTACTTTATGTAACACTTAAAAGTAATTGGCAACTTAAAAAAAATTGTTATGAGAGTTTGGTGATTGTATGTATGGGTTTGGGGTGAGGATTGATTTGTTCTAAAGAGATGCCTTTGTCATAAAGCCGATCTCTACTGGGTGTAGTATTTTATGCTACATTTCTGTAGACTATAGGGAGCTTCCCTCATTCACTTTTAATCACGTGAAATAGTACTTCTTTCCATGAAGTAAATCATTTAAGACTAAATCTCTTATTGTCTAATGTGCCGATTATCAGAAAGTGATTGGAATTTATTGAAAGATAAAGCAAAGAAAGAATTATAGGCTTTTCTTGAAAATGTGTGCAGTAAATGTGCGGTATTTTGTATACTTGATATGACATCTTGTTAGAGTTTAAAGTTTCCCTAAAATGTCTTCTTTCAGGTGCAAAGTAAGAAAATTGAACTCAAAGACCATGGGAGATGCCGCAAAACCTTATTTTGTGAAGCGTGCTAAAGACCGAGGAATTATTGATGAGGAGGATTTCAGAAGGGGTCATCCCCAACAAGATTATTTAATAATGGATGATTATGCTAAAGGTCATAGCAGTAAAGTGGAAAAAGGGCTTCCCAGAAAAAAGATAACACCAGGAAACTATGGGAATACCCCCAGAAAAGGACCATTTGCTGTTTCCAGCAATCCATATGCATTTAAAAACCCAATTTACAGTCAACCTGCTTGGATAAATGACAACCACAAAGATCAGAGTAAGAGGTGGCTACCTGATGAACTTTCTGGTAATTCAGACAGTTGGAGAGATTTCAAAACTGCGCCTAGAATTCCTGTTAACCGACCAAGAAGAGACTCTGTTCAAGAAGGTGAAGATGGTTATAGGTGGCAAGATGGAAGAGGCTGCAGAACTGTGAGACGGCTGTTTCATAAAGATCTAACAAACCTAGAGACCACCTCAGAAGTGGAAGCTGGAAGCCCTGGTAATGTGTTCCTACTTGGCAGGTTACAACCCCAAAGTCAGCAGTGGCTTTTCTTTTTAAATGAGTAATTATTTTCAGCAATGTGGTTCCACTATTTCATAGTTTCTGATTACTTAATGTGATTATTTTAAGGACATTAGTAATCATGATACTAGAAACTTCAACACACTGCATATGTCAGTCCCTTTAAAAGTTAACTTTGCCACAGGGCTTATTTTGCTTTTGTAAACATCTCTCTGGTACTTTTTACAAAAGTGGGTGGTCATCTCCAGCTAGAAACTATATCATAATTTCTGAGTAGTGTGTATTTTCTAAATTATTTATTATTTCATATGGAATAATGAATGTGCCCATAAAATAAACAGTAGAATGTAAAGCAAATATTAAAAAGTAGTTGATTTACAAATACACTGTGAATATCTCCTGCTTCAGAGGGATAATGTCTTTTGGTTGGAACATCAATTTCCAGAGACTAACTCAAAGTTTTGTTTCTCAAAAGAAAGCATGACAAACAGAGGTTGAGAACACTGTTTTGAATCAGAAGTGCAGATAGAAGCTTTCCTTTTAGTTTCATTAAAACCAAAACCCATTTTTAAGTGCTCAGTATGTAATAATTGCCCCAAAGTACTTATTGACACCTTTTTTTTCCCCTAAAAGGTGAAAGTAGACTCTGTCCATGTAGTAATGCTTTCTATAATTAGAAAATAACTTACATAATAAACAATTACTGAAATGAATCAAGCCATAACTTTAAATGAGAAAATAATATTTAGCCTGAAAATGCAGCTTATACTTGGGAGAATGATACTTGGGAAAACAAATTTTTAAGTTTATTGGCAGTAAGTCTTTTTTAGTAGCCATAAAAATGGATTGTGAAATAGTGAGCACTTTTGAAGTATTTAATATTTAAATATGTCTCAGTAATATTGGTACCTTCTAGGTCTCCAGAGACTCTTTTCCTGTTTGCTCACAGTAGCCGATGTATAAGTATATGTTACCTGTAAAGCGCTTGAATTTGTGAACTCACATTTCGAGTACTTAATGGGAAAAAAGTTACTCAGTTTTGTGATGGTTAGAATTAAGTGGGAGAAAAGGTACTGTCTTATGTTTTTAAGATAAGAAAAGCAAAAGAAAATTTCTTATGTGTTATGATGGAATCAGACCATAGGGACAGCATTTAGCTAGTAAATTTTCAAGGTAGGAAGAACTTAAAGGAATTGTCTGAAGCAATTTATGATAATCAAAAGTACAATCACAATTTTACAAAGCAGGCAGTTGCACTGGAAAGGGATTAAATTTATCCAGACTTGTTTATATAGAGTGGTAGATGAGGAAGTGAAACTGTACTAAGGTGTTGAGTTATTCTGGCCATTAATTTCAGCCTCCCTAGATGGAATCTGACAGTGTCACTGAATAATCATTGATCATTTCTGGGCTTTCAGTTTGTGTTTTTTCTTTCTAAAATTTCTCATGTGTATTCTTATTTGTTCATAAAAACCTGTTTCTTTAGTTGCTTTTGAGGGCTTTTGAACAAGAAATACAGTTTTAATGTGTTTTTATTGGTGGCACTCTAAAGGCACCCATATTTCTTCTGTATGGTGTACGGGTGGTGTGTTTCACAGCTGCTAAGAGAAGGACTATTCAGCTCTATCTCTTGAAAATATTCCTAAAGAAATAAGTGAGAGTGGGTATACTGTTATTTACTGTAGGGAGAGAGTCAAAGTATAAACTTCTGAAGGTATTCTAAGGATCTTAAAAAAGTTCTTAAAGGCACTGGATAAGGAAGGGTTTTATTAAGTGGTTTGGGAAAATTATATTAGAGTTCTTTGTGTTTTTTTTTTTAAAGATTTATTTATGCATGCAAGCATTGGGGTACAGGCCAGAGGTGTGTGGGTGGTGAGAGGATTCAACAGAGACAGAGCGGGGAGCAGAACAGGCAGATCAACGGAAACTGCTGAGGGGAGCAGTGGGCGCGCCAGCAGGAGAGGTCTGCCTCGCCATGTGGGTCCCCTCCCTGGCCGGCAACAGGGATTGAACTCATGCTGCAGTGGCTGCGGTTTGCTTCATAGTGCATTGCTTAACCCACTGCGCCACCAGGGAGGCCCCGAGTTCTTTGTGTTTTAATACTTCCCTTTTTTCAATCTATATTATCTCCCCTACTTCATCCTTCATATATTTTAGATTGCCAACTTAATGTATTTGGCACAATGCTGTTAATGATTTTAACTGGAAAACATCCACTCATACACATGTCCTTTGGGAGTGGAATAATGGGCCACATGCAAATAAAGTATGGGAAACTTGGGGGCTATATGGAGAGAACACATATTACAACAACCATGGTGTGAACCAAATATTCTTCCTCTAAGTAAATTATAGGGATTTTTTGAGCAATACCCAGCTTTGCCTTCTAAGATTCCCTCCAATGATATTTTACATGACTTTTCATCATTAGGCCTCTGAATTCAGTTCATTCATAAGTTTATATTACCTTATTAATCCCAGTGTATTCTAAATGGTAAATGGGTATGCCATACAAGGAGATGTAAGATTTTTTCACTTCTTCGTACTGTTTAAATAGTAGGCTGAATTTCAGAATTCTAACCATTTTCTGTGTTTTAGATCATTGACTTAGTCATGTGTCCTTGGACAAGTTACTTTTTTTCTTGGACCAGCATTTTCCCCATCTGTACAATAGGGTAATATTAGCATCCATGACAGGATTACTATAGTAATTAAAAGAAGTGAAGCACATAAAGTGCTTGTGTTGCATCTGTCACATAATAAAATACACAGTAATGTTAACTGCCCCATCATCTTCCTTAACCCTTCTTTTTTTCCTGTGTAACAACATTAAGTCATTCTTTGTACTCTGTGAAGAGAAATTGAAATAACTAAAAAATGACAGCAGAGTTTGAAGTAGTTATTTTGGAACGAGAGAAGAGGGGTTCAGAAAGGAATATATTTCTGTATTAGTTACTCTTTTGTGAAGTAATACAGACTTTAATGGGTACCATTTATCTTTGTTTGCCTATGTAGGAAATTTGTCATGGACACTGAAGTTAGACACAATTATTTAGAAAAACAAATGAGAATAAGTGTACCTCTAAGTTAAACTTCCTTATCTTGAAAGTTGGATATGTGTTACTATCCTTTAAGATTATGATAATTGGGAGTAGTGTTAACAAAGCAAGTATTAAGATAAAGGTAGCCTGATTTTTCTATTCAGCTGACTTTATCTTTTACTTGTTTGTGCATTTTGATTGCTTAAAAGAACTGTCTTAATATTTCTCTAACTTTTTAATTGCCACTTACAATATAGAAGCTTTTTGCAGTAGTAAATTTTATCCCTGTATTTAGAGCACAATGCTGGTTGCTTTTCCTTTAAAGACCTTGGCATTAATTTTTTTTTAAATTAGAGGTCCTATACCTTCCTTCCCTTTCTGACAGAATTTTTTCAGTCAATTGTGTTGATTTCAGTTGAGTTCCTCTGAAAATTTGGCATAGAAATGCCTCATGCAGGGCATTTCAGTAAGCTTATATTTTTATTAAGACATTTAAAATACTCAATCCTTTTATCGTAATTTTAACTAGGGAAATAAATTTCATTTTAATCTTATGGGTTACAGGGTGAGCAGGGGTACAGGCCAGAGGCACAGGAAGTGAGAGGATTCACCAGAGACAGAGTAGGGAGCAAAACAGGCAGATCTACTGAAATAGACTGCTGAGGGGAGCAGTAGGCGAGGCAGAAAAAGTCTGCCCCATTTGTGGGTCCCCTCCCTGGCCGGGGATCAAACTCACACTGCTGTGCCATGGATGCTTCACAGTGCAGCGCTCAACCCGCTGTGCCACCAGGGAGGCCCAAATGTGGATAATTTTCATTAGAATAATAGGTATTCTTAACAGGTATACTAGAATATATTAGAGATATGTACATTATGCATAATATTAAGTGTCTTAAAATTACAGGCAAATTTGCCTTCAAATTCTTGCAAGTGATAATTTTTACTATTGCCTGAGTGTGCCTAGAGGTATACGGGAAAGAGATGATAAAATTAAATTTTCTGATGGAAGTAGAATTCTTTTCACATTTTTCCAAAATGCTGATTTTGTCTTGGTGTACATGTACCCAAGTGTTTAATGGGCATTCAAGCATTTTCTCCATGGAGAACTATCTTTGTTTTAGTCTTTATTCAGATGTCATTCAGACCTCGCATTATTCTATGAACAAACATGTAAGTTTTGCTTTTTACTCAAGAGTGGTATTATTTCAGTTTGCTAATAATATTTCCCTCCTAACTTAAGAAAACAAGAAGCAGAGGTCCAGACCTAGGAAGACACGGAGGACTAAAAATGAGGAAAGTGAACAGGATGGAGACTTGGAAGGCCCTGTGATCGATGAATCTGTGCTTTCAGCCAAGGAGCTACTGGGCTTACAGCAGGCTGAGGAACGACTGAAAAAAGATTGCATTGACAGGCTAAAAAGGGTAAAAATCTTTGTTTTAGTCTAAACTGTTAGTAATTGGGAATCCATGCTTTAATGAATTAAGTACCATGATTATTCATATTTCAGCATTACTAGTTAAAAATTAGACTCAAATAAAAATGTTAGGATGGTGATGATAATTTTTAAATGAAGGAGAAGTTATTTTCTGGCTAATTTTACTTTTGAAGACTGATATTTATGTCTATAAATTTCAAATTATAGCGGCCGCGAAACTACCCTACAGCAAAATACACCTGCAGACTTTGTGATGTTTTAATTGAATCCATTGCATTTGCCCATAAGCACATTAAAGAGAAGAGGCACAAAAAAAACATTAAGGTAAGCTTAGTGTCACCAAAACAAATAAGGTTTACCTATAAGTTCTTTTTGTGACTTTCTCAAGAACTGTAATTGTAATGACTTTATCATTTATATTGAATTTATGTAGCCCAAGTGCTTTATGCTAATCAAATAATGTTTTGCTGGGCAGTCTTGTGAATTTCCTCAAGGACAGTATCAGAACGAATTAAATCACTGGTGGGACCTTATTTCAGTAATAATAAAGCAAATCATGTTTTTTATTACTGATTTCAATGTTTCTGCCTTTCATTTTCTCCTTATTTCTATCTCCCTTCTGTTATCACTTTATGGGTATAAAGAAGTATGTATTTTGTTGATAAGATGAAGACTAACACAACTAAGATGAGAGGGAAGTATAGGAAAAATACCCCAGAAAATTCTACATATTGTTGTCTCAGTGAATTTTAGAAGGTAAAAACTGTAAGAGTGATTTTTATTTTCACTTATTATTTATGCATACAAGAACTGAGGTTTAGGCGCAGGGGGTGTGAAGATTCAACAGAGACAGAGTGGGGAACAGAACAGGTACATCTACTGAAATACACTGCTGAGGGGGGCAGCGGGCGAGATAAGAGAGGTCTGCTGTACCATTTGGGTCACCTCCCTGGTGGGGATCGAACTCATTCTGTAGTGGCTGACAATAGCTTGTTAGGGCTGAGATTTTAACTCCTGTGCCACTAAGGAAGCCTTTATGAGTAATTTTTAATCTCAATATTGATCTTAAAAGGAGAAGCAGGAGGAAGAGTTGCTCACAACACTACCCCCGCCATCATCCTCCCAGATAAGTGCAATTGGTTTTGCCATTGACAAAGTGGTACAGGAATTTGGCTTACACTATGAGAACTTGGAACAGAGACTGGAAATTAAACATATGATGGAAAATGTATTCCAGCACAAGTTACCAGGTATTTTCTACATTTTTTTATCTGTTTAGCTACCTAAAATTACTTTGGTTTTCCTGCCCTTAGTAATTTTCATCTAGTTAAAGTTGATTTGAAATGCTTTGTTTTGTGTGTTTTTGTTTTTCTTGTTTCCCTCAAGGAAACAATGCATTATCATTAAAACTATCTTCATTATAAAATGTGTTTATAATGTACTTTAAGTTAAATGCACCGCCTTATTGGGGCAATTATGGAACTCATATGCCCTGTCCATTTCTCTCCAGGATGTTTATGGGTGTTCACTGGTTTTTGAAAGTGTTAACATTATTGAATTGTCTGCTATGTAAATGTTTACTGTGTGTTCTGGACCTACTTCATGACACATAATTTTCTTTTATGTTTATTGAGGTAAAGTAGGTTTATGTCATTGTATCTGCTCTGGGGGTTATAGTTTGAAACCTCTATGTATGTGTCTATTCACACACTGCCCACAACCAGTGCCCCAACAATATAATACAGGGCAGTAAGGAGCACTAAAATCAGCCAATAGTTTACTAGTCACTGTCTGAGTTCTTCATCCCTGTGCACAATTGAAAGACTATTCAGATTCAGAGAACAACAGTAATGGAATTAATTTAACAAACCAAGGAAAATCAGTAACTGAGGCCAAAAATGGCCGTTTACCTCACTTGAAGCGCTGTCCAGTTTTTTAAAGTCCTAAACACAAAGTCTCCCAAGATGGTGTCTTCCTATCACTGCAGACCTGGAGCATATGGCAGAGAGTCTCTAGGCTAGGTTCCAACTCATGGAGACAGCAGAAGACACAAAGGGAGATGCTCATGGAGCTCCCAAGATGCCTAAGCACAGCATCAGACAAAGCGACACTCAAAATAGCAACTGCAGTGGCTGAACTGCCCAATAAATGGCCACACTCAACTAGGTGCCCGGCTCCAGGTCTTCGTGTTGCTTCTAGGCTGTGACAACAAAACCAGGAGCAGTTTCAATGCTTGGCCATTTGCAAAGCCTCCGAACTTTTCCTCTCTGTGGTTAGATGCTGGAAGCCTTTCCATATTCTTCAGAGACCCCCAACAACCTTCTGGAAGATCAGCCTGGTGGGGGCAGAAATTGTTGATCCTGCTTTTTCTGAAGATTTGGAAATGCTGAAATTCCAAACACTGAATCCTGGAACATTCAGTCCTGGGGGCTGCTTCTGCAGTTCCTTGTATTTCTTATCAAAGTCTCCACCCACACCTGATTTTTTTTTTCCTCACATTTCCCCTGGGGCTATCCTCACCAGCATCCCCCCTCCAAGGGGCACCACCTTTAACAGTCCTTGGCTTCAGCCACCAATTACAAATCTACCATGTTCCATTGGGCCCCTTCCCCTGCTACCCTCCATGTCTGGTTGTCTCAGTTCTGTACATAATTCTATCAAATACCTAACATGTTGAAAATATCTATTTAACCCTCATAGCTATATAATATGCCATGGTATGGATGTACTGCATCTTGATCCAGTCAAGATCCATCAGTGGTCATTTAGGCTGTTTCCATCTCCTAGATACTGTAAATTATGTTGCTATAAGCATTGTGAAAATACTATTTTAATTTTGTGTGCTGTTTTGATTCCATCTTTGAAATAACTTTTCTTATAACTTTTGAGAAATTTTACTCTACTTCTGACTTTAATTTTTTTTAGATTGTTCTCTGAGATTATATGGCTCATCCTGTAGCAGATTGGGCTTCAAAAATTCAGATGTAAACATTGATGTTCAGTTTCCAGCCATTGTAAGTACAAAATGTTTGAATTTTCAGTGTTATGGATATTCTTTTTTACAATTGTGAGCTACATCTAATTATATTTTAGATATTTGGAGACAATTCAGCTATAAAGTTGGTAACTTCAAGTCTTTCCTGCCTTTAATTTTACAGCATGTCTTTTACTACTTTAAAGACTGTGACTTATACTATACTCTGTAGATGGCACATACTTCTAACACTGATTTTCTCTTAATGTAATGGAGGTATCTAGGTTAACTTAAAAAAATTAGGTTTTCTTAGTAAAATAGGCTTTCAATGATAGGAAAAGATTTCAGATTTTAAACAGTGTAGGTATGTAAAAAATTATGGTCAGAGAGCTTAATTAGCTCCTGAGTTCCTTCTTTCATGTACCTATTTTGTTAAAATAATTATGCTTTTGAAGAGTCACACCCAGACTAGATTACTGGTTTAAACATGATTCAGATGTATGTTGAGTCAGAATTTAAAATTGGAAGGCACTTGAATAGATTTTCTTGTTTATCCGCTGATGATTCCCATGTCCATTTGCATATGGTTTATGTTCATTTTACCAGGTTGCTAATTACAAATACAGATGCTGAGGGCTCACCCTCAGATGTTCAATTTCATGACCTTTGATATCTTGCCATTCCTGACTGCTCTAGCCACGTGGTCTGTCACAAAAAAAATTTGCTGTTCTTTGGACCCTATATTCTGACTAGTAGTTTACTAATAGTTATTTTAGCCTCAGTCATTTTTTCATTTAGCAGATTATATGCCAAACACTACTAGATCTAGAAGACAAAACAAATATGATTCCTCCCTCTTAGAACTGATACCTAATGAAGGAGATAGGTAACTGCATATATATAATTATAATGAGAGCTATGCAAGTAAACTAAACAAGATTCTGTGACAAGGCAACAAGGAATGTGCAGATTCAGTAGTCATGATGGCCTCTTTGAAGAGAGAACATTGAAGCTGAGCTCTAAAAGATGAAAAATGAGGGAGGAGGCTAGTGAAAGGGTTAACAGTGTTTCAGGTAGGGGGAGCAGCATTTGCAAACACCCTAAATTAGTAAGGAGGTTGGCCAATCAAAGAGCTGAGAGGAGTTTATAGCTCTGGTGAGTGGACTGAGAGAGAACACAAGATAAGATGACCATAAACTGGATCCCAACATGCATCATCTTGTAGGTCAAGGCAAAAAGTTTCATTTTGACCTAAGGACAGTAAGAAATCACTGAGAGTTTTAAGGAGGGGCATGACTAGATCTAATCATTTTAAATGGTTTAGGTTTTTGTGTAGAGCAGAGATTGGATAAAGATAAAAACTAAAGCTAGCTGAGACCAGTAAGCTATCTTTTGAAGTAGTTTACAGAAAGAGAATACTGTTTATAACTAGACAGCTTCTAGTCACAACATTGAAATTTGCCCAGAGACTAATTACCTCGAGTTGATTAATCAAGAGTTAATGGTACTAGTTTCTTTTGCCCACATTCATTCTTGTTTTGTGCTCCATTTGTCTAACAAAGATAATGATTAATTATCCTTATTCTTGTAGCAGTGTGCTTTCTCATTTGGAAAGTAATTTGGATAACTTCAGATGACTACATGCAGTGAAGCAGAAGTACTTACTGATAATTTAATGTATTTATTGATTTATTTCCTAGATGTCTCAGCCAGATGTTCTCTTACTTGTTCAAGAATGTTTAAAGAACAGTGGTAAGAAAAATTCTTTTCACATTTTGCCCTTAAAAGTTTTCCCTTGTCTCTAATTTAAATATATTATTTTTCCCACTTTGAAAATAGGAAGCATTTTTTAAAAATTTATATGGGGAATATCCAAGCAGAAAAGACAAAGCAGGTGCCTATGAATTATTAGCAAGTTAATTGGAGTTCTTTTAATGTTCTACTATGCAGAATATTTTCTAAGGAAAACTTTTAGCTTGATAATGTTATAATGGCACATAAAGATTAAATGAGTCCTGTACTAAGACCAAAAAGATGAATATGTGAAATTTACTCTAAAAGGTTAAACTAAAGGAAAACTTACTTTATTCAGTTTAAATTAGTACTTTATACGTGGTAAATAGGTGTGATTCAACTCTGATTGGTGAATTAATGAATAGTTGTTAGAGTTAGGTTTATGAGTTGTCCAAAGTAATGTTCAGCCTAGCACTATGACTTTTTATACTTTCCTCATTAAATTCTCTTATTTAAAAGATTTTTCCTATCCTTGTTAAACATTTAAGCATTTTTTATCAATATATATTTTGACCCCAAGTATTTTACTAACTTTGCAACAATTTTGTTTCTGATGTCCTGTCCATATTTCTAATTATGTTATCCACATAAAATTTAAATACTCTGATTCAATAATGATCAAAAATAAATTCTGCAAAATAAGAGTTTTTAATTGTGATTACTTGATTCTCAAATGTGTAAATTTTTTATTTTTTAAGTCATCTCAGAACTTTATATAGTAGTCGTCTTTGTTGAAGACCAAACCAAATAAAGTCACAACTGGTGCTTGTACTTTATCTAGGTTTTATTTTAAACAAAGGTTTAATGGCGCCACTTAATTTTTTTTTCATCCTCAGATTCCTTTATTGATGTTGATGCAGATTTCCATGCTAGGGTACCAGTGGTGGTGTGCAGAGAAAAACAAAGGTCTGTTTATTTAAATTGTTTTTATGTTAAACATTTTTATATTTAAGTTGCCAAAAGCTTATGTACTCTGCTGTTAATATCCAGTTTTAGAATGTTAAGCTCCTTATGTAGCTAGTTTCACAGGCTCTTACTGCTGTCATTTTCCCTGTACTTCTGGAATTAGATGCAAGAGGAAAGAGAGTAGATACAAAGGAAAAAAATGTAGGAAGGTAGCAGTTTGATTCAGTTCAATTCAACTCAATAAAAGACAACTGTCAAATGGGTTACTTCTCTAATCATCTTTGTTTAACATCCTTTTAAGTAGAATTTTTAGCGGTGTATAATAATAAGTAGTGGGTGTTACTCTGTACATTTTCCCCTCCTTCCAGAACCATTGCCATCACCACTGTAAACTGGTGGTTTATAGACTAGTACTTTTTTTTTTTTTAATACAATATTTGCTTCCTTTTCTAGGTGTAGTCCCATAGAGTTTCCACCACCAGTTCACCTGTGCACCATCACCAAAGTCCCTTGTGCTCTTCCTGTCCCGGTCTTGATCCTACTCCCTCCCTTTTCCCTGCAGATGACTCTGATTTGTAATTGTCTGTTTAGTTTTGTTATTTTTCCCCCCCTTGATCCCTTCTAATCCTTTATAGGCTATTATTCTTTATTAGATAGATTCCTCTAGCTCTGGGAAAACATTCTTTTATTCTGAAAAAGATGAATTCATGCTCCCTTTTGAAACATCTTGAGTATTTTCTTATTGGCATTCTCCCCCAAAATAATTTTAATACTATAAAAACAGAAAGATTTATTTGGAAAAGTTAACCCAGAAAATAATTCCCCCTTTTAAAATCCAATTTCTTATATGATTTAAAGATTTAGTGCTTTTTTTTCCTATCCTTTTTTTTTTTTTTTAAAGATAACTATCAATATATGGTAGTTAGTATAAGAGAGCTGATAACTGTGTAACACTTTTTTCTCTCCCTTTCCTTCCTATTCCCCATGCCCACAGTGGTCTGCTTTGTAAAGTGAGTGCAGGAAATGAAAATGCTTGTCTGACAACAAATCATTTAACTGCCCTTGGAAAGCTAGAGTCAAAACTGGTTCCTTTGGTGATTGCATTTAGGTATTGGGCGAAGGTAGGTTTGGGTTCTTTAAATTCATGAATATCTTCTATGAAGGCATAAAGGCGTTTATTTTGATTTTTATGTAGTTGCTTTAATCTTAAATATCGGTTGCATATTTTTAGACACCCAGAGAGTGGGAATCTGAATAAAAAGTAAAGTTGTAATATTGTTGCTTACATTTTCATAATGTTCTGATATTCAACTATGAATTGCTCTAACAAACATTAGAGCAGTTAGTGTTCCCTCATATTGTAAGGTCCCTTCATGATTGTAAACATAAAACTAAGATCCTTTGTAAGTACTTTATAGAGAAAAGTATCTGCTTCTACTGACTAAGGTTTGTCAGTAACAATGCATAGTTCCTGTTGCTTGGGCTCAGGATGACCAGAGAATGCCCCACTCTTAAATGGGTAAATTGATAATTACAATATGCCATCTTTTAAAAGCCATCTCCTGTTCTTTCATTAAGGAGTGCTTTTGAAATTGTTTTTTTCTCTTAGTGCTAATGTTTTTGCCTACATTCTGTGTTCTAATTACCTGTCTGACCAAAGGATGCAATTTTAAGGCAATAGGTTAGGATGAAGGAACCAGTAAACAAAGCCAGTTGACTTGTAGTTGGAATTGAACCATCATTTTTAGTTCTCATCATCATTAGTAATTGTTAAAATCCAAGTGAATGGGTTTGTTGTGGCTATCAGTAAATAAATTGGAAATACTATTTTGCAGTCCTATACCAATAAGTGTAGTTAACAAGTTAGTATTTGAAATTGAAAGTGTCATAATTTGTGGTTGCTCCAAAAGTATAAGGAAGTTTTATTATTTTTGTCACGGAGGTATTTTGTTATTACATACTGCACAGACAGGAATGCAGTTATAGATTTCAGACCACAGTGTGTAAATAACAAGTTGGTACACAAAAATAGTTACCCTCTTTCTTTTTTTTTTCCATAGCTTTGCAGTATAGATCGCCCTGAAGAAGGAGGTTTGCCACCTTATGTGTTTGCCCTGATGGCCATTTTCTTTCTTCAGCAGAGGAAAGACCCACTTCTGCCTGTTTATCTAGGATCATGGGTAAAAGACCTTTTGTTTCTATATCTGATACTAAGTTACTGCAGGCCTATCATATCCCTTTTGCATAATATCAGAAATCTGAAAATGTAACCAAAGTTGACATGTATTCATTTATTCTACTAGTGTGACTGTTTAATACGTCTTACTGCCAAAATGTTAATATATTTGATTGTAAGATTGCTCTATATTTTACTATGGGTGTCATTGCTTCTCTAAATTGAAAAACTTAATTTGTGAAACACATTGTCCTGAGAGTTTCAAGCAGGAACATTGCATCCATAACAAATTTATGATTTGGTACATGCTTTCTTTGAGTACAATTTTATAATTTGTTACTTGAATTTACATATCATCTCCAGGAAAACTGTAGGAAGAATTTAGTTCACTGTTAACTTACTTTTATTTTTAGTCTCTTAATGCTTTTATTCTCCATTTTCGAAGCAAAAGAGAATGCATGTTAAGATTGTTAGCTGTTCTAATTGATACAGGATTTGGTTGTTAGCCTTTTGAATAATACTTTGGTATTATCTTTAGTAAGACTTCACTGATGTTACTGAAAAAGTGTTAACCATTCTTTCTTTCTGGATAAATTAAGTTCAGTTGATTTATTCTGTTTTTTTTTTTAAAAGATTTATTTATTTATGCATACAAGAGCTGGGGTACAGGCCAGAGTCCAGGGTGGTGAGAGGATTCACCAGACAGAGTGGGGAGCAGAACAGGCAGACTAATCGAAACACACTGCTGAGGGCAGCAGCGGGCAAGGCAGGAGAGGTCTGCTATGCCATGTGGGTCCCCTCCCTGGCCGGCAGCAGGGATCAAACTCATGCTGCAGTGACTGTGGTTTGCTTCACAGTGTGTTGCTTAACCCACTGTGCTACCAGGGAGGCCCCATAGTTGATTTATTCTAATAGGATTTAAGAAGCCATATCAAAGTCAAATTGCTGTTACTCTCATCCTCTTTATTACCTCCCTTTAGCTTGATAAATCTTGCATATACGTTTTATTTTATTCTACTTTATTTTATTTTTTTAAAGATTTATTTATTACACACAAGAGGTAAGGTACAGGTCAGAGTCCAGGGTGGTGAGAGGATCCACCAGAGACAGTGGGGAGCAGAACAGGCAGACTGACTGAAACACACTGCTGAGGAGAGCAGCAGGCGAGGCAATAGAGATCTGCTAAGCTAGGTGGGTCCCCTCCCTGGCTGGTAGCAGGGATCGAACTCATGCTGCAGTGGCTGTGGTTTGCTTCACAGTGTGTTGCTTAACCCACTGCACCACCAGGGAGGCCCATTACATATACATTTTATAGATAGACTCACTTGTTGAGCGATGACTTTGGCACATTGGTTATTTTAACTATTTTCTATATAGAACTGTCATCATTTAGGGAGGATATATTCTAGATACCTAAAATTATAGTTGTAGGCAGTTATTCCTTTCTGCTTAATAGATGGGGAAATAGACAGGGACCTTCATCTGTCAAACCCTGGGAATAAATTCTAAAGCTCAATATAAAGTCTGTTCTGCCATAAGGGGTTACAGTTTGCTTTGTATCCCAGTTGCCTAACGGTAGCTTTCTTTGTCCTTTTAGTACTGAAATGAAAGAATTTAGTCCCCTGAGAAGTATCTCTGCTAGACATCTTAACTGGTGAAAAAGAGTGAGAGAACAAGGTCAACCCATAGCTGATAAATCATCCTTTCTTTCAGACCCAAATAGGTATCTCTAAAAATCTTTGACGTTTTCCCTTCACTTTGACCAAGAAAGAGCAGGTTAAAATGGAACCAAATCAGTTGGATTCCTACGTCCAAAAGGGACCTAAATGTATAGCCATACTCACTTTTTTCTTACTGAAAGCTTCCTTTTCTTGCATTTCCAATCATCTGTATGTCATTATTAGTCATTGACATGAGGATGCAGGGGAAAAGATACTCTTCTGGTGATGAGATTTTCCTCAGTGTTCCCTTAGGAGTACTCTGAATAACTTTTGCTGTCTGTGAATAACATTTTCTATAGCCAGTGTATTATTTCCTGGGTAGTGAAACAAAATTCCGTAAAATGACACTGAACTTGAATTGATTTTTATTATATGTTTATTTAAGACTTAATTACTGAAACAGGTGTGTGGTAGCCAAACACTGGATTAAATTATGTGTACCAAGTAAGGCAATCTCTACTGACTGCCCTAAAATGATCACATTTTCCAGTGTTTTAAACTACTCAGGCACCAGTATGCTGACTTCAGCAGGAGTTTTAATCAAAAATGTAAAGCAGCAAGGAGAAAAATTAGTATCTTACTCAGGCCAGACTATCTTACATGCAATTTTTTCTTTTTTTTTTTTAAGATTTTATTTATTTATGCATACAAGCACTGGGGTACAGGCCAGAGGTGTAGGGGGGTGAGAGGATTCACCACAGAGAGC
>JAGFMF010012271.1:11779915-11832411 GCA_019455555.1 Galemys pyrenaicus
CAGCAGGAGAGGTCTGCCGCACCATGTGGGTCCCCCCCTGGCTGGCAGCAGGGATTGAACTCGTGCTGCAGTGGTTGTGGTCTGCTTCACAGTGTGTTGCTTAACCCACTGCGCCACCAGGGAGGCCCACATGCAATTTTTTCTACTGAAAATGCATTGAAGATTGCAAAATTACATATGTGGAAGTGACTAAACAATTCCTTCAAAATTTTTTAAAGTGTTGTTTTCTTGGGTCATTATTAGACCCTGGAGGGACCAAATAAGACAAGCAAGACTAAATTCTCTTGAGAAATTTAGAATATTTTGCCTCTATGCTCTAATCTGTCTTTTCAAAACTCTGAACCATTATCTCCCAACCTACTCAAATCTCCTTCATGTTGGAGATGGTCCTGTCTGACTTCATTGTAACTCCCATTTTAAGGTAATTAGATCTTGATATGATTAAAGATTAAACGTAGTAAATTATGAGTGATGAATAGGTTTAACTTTGTCTTATAAGCGTCTTTTATACCCTACAATACTTGACTAGTTTCCTATATATAGTGTTTAATATCTGCCTTATTTGCAATACTTAACCTTTAATAAGCAATATTTCTTTAAATTACTTTAATATTGGGGGTCACATTTTTGTTCTACTTTGTATGTATGCGTCACACTCCCTTTCCACCAAACCACCTGTGCCTACCTACACCCCATCTTTCTCCCTCCCCATGCCTTCCTTCGTTCCCCCTGCTCCTTCTAGTAGTCATTATATTCTTTAATTGAGATCAAGATTTATTCCCTCTCTATTTAGCTTGTGTATTTTTTTGTTATTTATAGTCCACAAATAAGTGAAACTGTCTGATATTTGTATTTCACTGAGTAGATACCCCACTATATCTTTTTTTCTTTTTTTTTTTTGTATTTGACATCGTTTGTATTCCCCAGGGGGTTCCCACCACCATTTTCACTCGTGCACCATCACCTCAGTCCCTTGTGCTCTTTACGCCTCATCACCGTCTTTGCCCTCCCCGCCCTCCGCCTGCCCTCATGGTCCCTTGGGTTTATCTTTGATCTTGTTGAGTTTTTGATTGTTTGGTTGTTTTTGGTTATGATTGCCCATTTCCTTTAGCTTTCTCTTGTTTTTTTTTGTTTGTTGTTTGTTTTGTTTTCTTTCTATTTTTTGTTTTGATTGTTTTTTTCACATTCCTCCTAAAAGCGAGGCCATCCGATATTTTTCTCTTGCCTTCTGGCTTGTTTCACTGAGTATAATTCCTTCTAGTTCCATCCATGTTTCTATAAATGTCCCTAGTTTTTTATTTTTGATTGCTGAATAGTATTCCATTGTGTATATGTACCACATCTTCTTGATCCAGTCCTCTACTTTTGGGCATTTGGGCTGTTTCCAGGTCTTACCAATTGTAAATAGTGCTGCAATAAACATGAGGGTACAGGTACTCTTTTGGATCGGTGTTTTTGTGTGTCCTTTGGGTAGATTCCTAGGAGTGGGATTGCTGAGTCATATGGTAGTTCCATCTCTAGTAGGCCGAGGAACCTCCATACGGCCTTCCATATTGGTTGGATTAACTTGCATTCACACCAGCAGTGTAGTAGAGTTCCTTTTTCTCCACAACCTCACCAGCATTTATTGTTTTGCATTTATTGATAGGATTTGGTTTTTTGATATATGCCATCTTAACGGTGTAAGGTGGTACGTCATTGTGTTTTTAATTTACATTTCCCTGATTATGAGAGATGTTGAACATCTTTTCATATGCTTGTTCGCCATTTGTATATCCTCTTTGGTGAAGTGTCTTTTAAGTTCTCCTGCCCATTTTTTGATTGGGTCATTTACTTTGATTTTCTTGAGTCTTGTGAGTTCTTTGTATATCTTTGTGATCATACCCTTGTCTGTTGTGTGGAGCGCAAAGATTTTTTCCCATTCAGTGGGATACCCCACTATTTCTTTATCCATGTCTGTTGAAGGGTTGGTGTCCTTGACTTAGCAGTTGTGAACATGTGCTGTTATGTATGTATACATAGGCATAGATACATATTTTTGTAATAGAGCTTTCTGTTACAAATATCTAGAAGAAGTATTTGGAGAATATTTGGAGAAATATCTAGAAGAAGTATTACCAGATCATACAAAATTTCAATC
The DNA here is from genome assembly GCA_019455555.1 of Galemys pyrenaicus. Classification (NCBI taxonomy): domain Eukaryota; kingdom Metazoa; phylum Chordata; class Mammalia; order Eulipotyphla; family Talpidae; genus Galemys; species Galemys pyrenaicus. Next base: position 11,782,056 of record JAGFMF010012271.1, read on the forward strand.
TTTATTAAGAAATATCCACACCATTTTCCACAGGAACTACATTAATATTCCCTTCAAAAATGAAAGTAATTTACTTTTGCACCACAACCTCACAAACATCTATGTATTCGATTCTAATTTCTAGTCTCAAAGGGGTGAGATGATATCTCATTGTAGTTTGTATTTTCATTCCCCTTACAATAAGTGATATTGAACAATTTTTTACATGTCTCTAGGTTTTATGGTTGTCTTCTTTAGGAATATCTATTTAGATCCTTACCCATGTTTTTGATTGGGTTGTTTGTTGTCTTGTTGGATTATATAAGAATTTGGTAAATTTTGGAGATTAACTCCTTGTCAGATGAGTGATATGCAGATATCCCCCCATTCTATAGACTGACTTTTTGTTTTTGTGGTAGCTTTTTTTTTGTTTTTTGAGGAACAAAAGCTTTTTTTGTTGTAGTCTCATTTGTTTATTTTTACTTTTGTTTCCTTGCTTTGGGGGTTGAACCCCCAGATACATCTTTGTGGTAGATATCCTGTAGTGTATTCCCTATATTTTCTTTCAGATACTTTATAGTTTCGTTCTTACGTCCAGATCTTTAATCCTTTTGAATTGATGTGTGTGTGGGTCTGTCTTGTGTTTCTTTTTTTGTTTATTTATGACATTTAGTTCTGTTCCATTGGTCTGATTTTCTGTTTTTATTACAGTACCATACTGTTTGGATTACTGTTGCTATGTAATACAGTTTATTTTTTTTTTTAAAGATTTATTTATTTATGCATACAAGCACTGGGGTACAGGCCAGAGGTGTGGGGGGGTGAGAGGATTCACCACAGAGAGCAGGGAGCAGAACAGGCAGATCAACGGAAGTACACTGCTGAAGGGAGCAGCGGGCACAGCAGGAGAGGTCTGCCATGCCATGTGGGTCCCCTCCCCCCGGCCGGCAGCAGGGATCGAACTCGTGCTGCAGTGGCTGCGATTTGCTTCGTAGTGCGTTGCTTAACCCACTGCGCCACCAGGGGAGGCCCGTGTAATACAGTTTAAAGGGAGAAAATGTGATACCTTTTGTCTGAGGATTGCTATAGCCATTCATGATCTTTGTTGGTACCATATAAATTTGATAATTGTTCTATTTCTTTGAAATACTCTTTGGTCTTTTGTTAGGTATTATATTGAATCTGAATTTGGATAATATGGCTATTTTAATTATGTCAGTTCTTCTACTCCATCAACATGAACTATCTACTTCTTTATGTCTTTAACTGTCCTTAGCAAAGTCTTTCATCTCTTTGATTAATTCTACTCCTAAATATTTTGTTATTTTTGGTGTAATTGTATGTGGGATTATATTCTTCATGTCCCTTTGTTCTGATACATTATTTGCATATAGAAATACCACAGGGGCCATCCCTCGTGGCCTAGGAGTTAAGTCTCAGTGCTATTCAGTGAGTTGTAGAAGGTAAAAACTGTAAGAGTGGTTTTTACTTATTTATTTAAAAGATTTATTTATGCATACAAGAACCTTGAGGGTTAGGCCAGAGGCATAGGGGCGGGGGGGTGGGGTGAGAGAATTCACCAGAGACAGAATGGGGAACAGAACAGATGGATCTACTGAGAGGAGCAGCAGGCAAGACAGGAGAGGTCTGCTGTACCATATGGGTTAGTTCCATGGCTGGAGATTGAACTCATGTTGCAGTTACTGGCAATATCTTGATAGTGCTGAGACTTTAACCCTTGTGCCACCAGAGAGGCCCATAATTCGTTCTTTTGGTTTGTGAATCTCAGTTATTATTTCTTTGAATAGGGTTTCTATTCCCACTTTTTCTCTTTACCTTCTGAGATACCAATTATTCTTCAGTTTCTTCCTCTAATTGAGTCATATTTCTTGTAGGATTTTCTCTTTTTTTCCTTTGCCTTTACTTTCTCCTAAATGGATGATTTTTTTTCATTTTGAGTCCTCTACATATGAAATTCCTTTTTTTCTGCCAGTGGCTTTTGTGGCTTACCACATCCTATTCTCACACTGGGATGTCACCTACCCAATCATGCACCTTTCTATTATTTCTATCCTGTATTTTACCTCAGTGGCCACCAACCTTATTTCAGGATCTCTCTGGAAAAGTTCTGGGACTCTAGATAGGATGGACTATGTTAATCTTCATACGAGCTAATATTTTTTTTCTAGGTGTTTTTGGTTGAGAGGGTCATCCCACTCTCTATTTCCATCACATCATGGGTAGAATCTCAACAACTATTTAAAACATATCAGAAAGGAGAGGTTTTTTTTTAAAGTTTGACAGCCCTTAAACTCACCCAGGTTTTGCCATTTATATACTTGTTATCTTAAGCAACGTATTTAATATTTGACCCTTAGTGTCCTTGTATGAAAAACTCTGAAATGAAATCATGAAGAATGTAAGGCTAAAACAAGACAGAACAAATGTTCTCCTTTTCCCCTTCAGCAGAAAATGAAGCTTTACTCGGGGTATGGAAACATAAATTTCTAAACAAGTGATCCTTTTGTAAATAACAACTATGAATTCTCAACAAAATAAAAGAAACAATGTGAAATAGCTGGAAACTGAGTAAATGCAAACAATTTAGAAATAAATAGAAACTTAGAGCAAGTGACCAACACAGAGTCAATATGTCTGTGACTTTATCTCTATAAGCAGCTCTGATTGAATAACCAATCTTCCTGTAGCTAGAAGATCTAGGTTTATTAGTAAAGGGAGAAAACCCAGAAAGGAAAAATAGAGAGACTTGGAACTTTTAATTTTGTGTGTAAACTGAGCACATCTCTTAAGTCCTCAACCACTCCAGTCTGTCAAAGAAAGTCTGTCACTCCATCTTCACAAAAAGAAAAAAGCCGAACAGATTGAAGACAACTCATAGACTCCTCAGAGAACTATTCACAGGGAAAGCGGTTATCTCCCAATTTGAAGAAACAGGCAAATGCAGCAAATTAAACCTTATCTTGAACAAAGGCTTGGGACCAGGCCCTGCCACTGGGGCCATTAAAAATGTAGGGTAACTTAGACTGTATGTTCTAGAGAGCTAGTTTGGACAAGCTTGGGAGTTAAAAACTACAGGAAAGTCTAATCTCAAGGGGACTCTTAGGAGTTTTATAATTGCATCACTAGGAACCCCCTCTAGGGTCTCACAGTAACAATCAGAAAAATCCCCTTATACTTGGGTCAAGGTAAAAGGAAAAGCAGCCATTTTTAAATATATCCAGAGCATATTTGAAATATCTATCCTCAAGGAAAGTTTACCAGAGCCTAATTACCTTGGGCTAATAACTACCTTATTTTAACAGGACCTCACTGAGCTGAGGTCAGAAAATTACTATGCGCCAATTCACTCAACCTTCCAGTATCACACACATGGGTGAGAACTGAGAGGCACTTTGCAAAAGTTACAACTCAGGGCCTCAAGTTCTATAAAAGACTGACATTTGATCATAGGATAATACAATACATGCTTTCCCTTCCCTCACACATATGGATTGTATTTAAAGCTGAGTGTGGAAGGATAAATTCAAACTAAAACTATGTTGCTGACAGATAAGTTTTAAAGAAAAAATGATCGTGGACAAAAAGGGGTAGTTCATTATACTAGAATCACTTCATCAGGAAGTCCCCCAAAATAGGTAACAAAAAAATTTCTATCCATTAAGAGAGCACCAAAATACCTGAAGCAACAATTTTCAGAATCAGTTCTACCATCAATTTGTCACCCCTTTGACAAATTGACTTCTGTGTTGGCTAAAAAAAAATCAGTGAAGATGGGATTGATATTCACTGTCAACTCCCTGAATTTAATTCATATTTATAGAACTCTATACCCAACAACTGCAGAATACATATTTTTTAATATTAACTTTTTTAATTTATATATATTTTACATCAGTTGTAATTCCCATGTATTCCCCATCACCATATCACCAGTGCACCATCACCTCAGTCCCCTGTGCTCCCGTCTGCCCTCAACCCTCCCCCTCAGAATACATATTTTATCCCAAGTGCATATTGTACATTTACCAGATAGACCTTTTGATGGTTCAGAAATAAGTTACAATAAATATGAAAGGACTGAACTCATAAAGTATATCCTTTGACCATAGGGGTATTATATTAGAATTGAAGAACAGTAAGATACTTAGGAAAAGCAAATATATTTGGAACTTAAACAGTGTGTTTCTGATTAATTCATGGGTCGAAGAGGAAATCAAGGAAGTTAGAAAATATTTTGAACTAAGTAAGTAGTAATAAATATAAAATATGTAACATGCAGCTAAAGTAATGTTCACAGGGAAATTTATAGGTTTGAATGCTTAAATCCAGAAAGGCCTAAAATCGGTGACCTACATTTCACCAGAAGAAGTTTGAAACTGAAGAGCAATATAAGTACAAAGTAATCTTAAAAGAGAAATAATATAGGGGTAAAATCAAAATAGACTACCAACAGAGAAATTAACAAAGCCAAATGATTTCCTTGATAAACAGTATTGGTCAAACTTTGCTAGATTAAGAAGATAGCACAAATAGGAATGAGGAGGGGTTCTCTCCAGTTCTCTGTCACACTGTTTATTAAATAATTATTTCACAAAATCACCATTATTTTTGCAGATCAAAGCCTTATTTTTTAATTTAATACCTTTTACATTTTCTGTGAATTGCCATCTTTTCATTTCTCCAACTATATATGCTGATTGATAAATCATTTCTGCCTTATAACAATATTATGTGTCTTAATTTTTCCTAGATCGAAGGATTCTCATTAAAGAAACTAGGAAACTTCACTCTTAAAGATGTTCAGAAAGATGCTGTGATCTGGGAATACATTGATAATGCTATGGGCGATACAGACAAAGCAAAAGAAGAGGCACCCAAAGAAACAACCACCAAAAGGGGACAGGTCTGTTTGCTTTCCTTTCTAATTTTACCTTGTTTTTTTAATTCATTTGTTACTTGTGGAATTTGACTTAATCAGTCCTCTCATCTTCCCTCAACTACTTTAACTATTTCATGACTGTTTGATTTCCTGGTCTAGTCCTTAGAGTAATTATGTAGTGAGAAAGGGTAAAATTAGATCATTACATCCACATCATCTGTGTGCAAGGTCCTGTGAAAGATACTGAATATTCATAGATAGATCCCTATCCTCAAAGAGGTTACGTCTTTTAATTTTAAATAAATGAAAAGTTAACCTCAAACTTTATATTAAAATAAATCATTAAGTTGATGAGCTAATCTACTTGTGCTTATCCACATCTAAGAGATTAGATTGGGCAAGGGATTTCATGCACAAGAAAAAAATTTGTATTAGAAATTTAAAAAAACCTGAACAGTTACTAGTAATAAAAATAAGATTCTGTTCCCAGATTGATGAATGATTCTCTGACCCCACAATCTCCCTCCTGGGGGTGAAATGACAGTACTATCATTCTGAGGCCAGCCTTGTAATCCTAGCTCTACACAAAGAAGTCATGTGACTCTTCTAGTCCATGGTTTACTTATGTCTAATATGAGGAGACTGGTAAATCATGGATTCTCCAGTTGTGTTTTCTAGAATCCTTGAGCTTTCAGGAAAAAGAGGCAATGCTACTTTACCCCTGCTGCCTCCAGAGTGGCACCTGTTAACATCTGTTTCCTTTTGGGGGTTCTAACAGTAGATAAGAGGACAGGCTGTGGAGTCAGTACGTGGCTTGTACCCCAGCTCTCCCACTTTCTAGCTGTGTGTCTTTGGGCAAGTGACTTAATTTTGCTGTGCCCCAGTTTCCTCACCTATAAATGGAGATGACATTGGTACCGTCTCATAGGGTCATTGATTTATAGAATGCTTAACTCAGTGCCAAATGTGGTAAGCACTCAGTAAATGTTAGTTGCTATTCTTTATTTGAAAATGTTCTCTAGTTTAAATAAATGAAATCCTTAACATTGAAAACTGTAAGTATCACTAATCTAGACATGTTGAAGTTCTCTTACATCCCATGTTAAGGTATCATTTCATTTAAATGTGATGCTTAAAAATCCTTAGTAATGCTGAATAAGGCTTAGGGATAAAGAAGTGTAACTTAATGAAGCTTTCTTTTATGTCCTCAACATGATGCTTTAGGACCTAGACAGCTTCCATTTGCAATCAGTTCTGCTTTGTAAATCCACCTAGTGACTTTATCTTACTTGACAGAACCATTGTGGTTGAGACTTAGTGATTAATAAAACATCATACCACATGTTTTAAAGTTTTATAAAACGAGCAGAAACAAATTTGTATGCCTAGAGGAAAGAAATATTTTTCATTGTGAATTTTAAGACTAATGTGAAGAAAAAATTATTACCCTTAAGTCCAATTAAATACTTTATCTTTGCATTTTTATGCTATTTGGAAAGATTAAGCATGCTGCCACTTCTGAAATTGACATCTAGACAGTTTTGAAATTGCATGGGGTGGTGAAAGAGCATTATACTGGGATCCAGAGACATTGTTCTCTTCCTGCCACTGACAAACAGTGGGGCATTTGACAATTCATGGAAACTCTTTGGGCTTCAGTTCCTTCTCTTTGACATAAGGAAGTCAAACTTGATTATCTCTAAGAGCATCGTATAGCTGTGACATTCTGTTTCAGTGATATATGGATTTTTTTGTACTTAAAAAGACTCTACAAGTGGAAAAATACAGAGCAACCAGGTCTGCCAGATGCTTTCCCTTATTTCTGATTTAATCTTCATCACTATCCTGTGTTATAGGTGATATCATCCCTACTCTGCAGATAATGGTAGCGACCATATTTTGAAAATGTGTGCCAGGCACTGTGCTAAGCTCTTTACAGACATTCTCTCACTCAGTCCTCCCAACAACCCTATGAGGTGGGTACTGTGATCCCCAATGTTCAGATGAGGAAACTGAGGCTTAGACAGTTACTATACCTTGACTAGGGTCATTCACAGCTAGTCCATGGCAGAGTTGGATTTCAAATCTAAGCGTGTCCCACTCCAAATTCAGTTCTCTAGCCACTGTGATATACTGCCAATCTGAGATGAAGCAGCTCAGTCACAGAGCAGTTAAGTGTTATGAGAAGTGGCAGATTTGAACCTTTTTCTTTCTTTCTCCTCTTCCCCCAAAATCCTATGCACTTTCTGAATTATTACATTATGGTTTATTTCAACTTGTCAGGAGTCTGAATGTAAAACTAGTGTCAGTTTCTGATATATCAAGGGTTACCTGACTTTCTAATTAATTGCCTCTGCAGATGCAATCTGAGCCTATCATGGCAAAAAAGGATTTTCCCTTTTGCTCTTTGCCTTTAAGCTGCTTGCTGCCCATCTCTATGTGAACTGTGTAAAGGCTCCCTCCAATGGCAATAACCGTGAGAGCTCAGTGCTGAGAGTAGTAGAATCCATGCACAGTTCTCCATCTGTCATTAAGACTTCAAAATTAGAAATGCTTCCTGGTTACATAAAACTGCCTGCCTATTCCTATGATAATGACTAGCTCTTAACATAGTCTTAATACCAGGAGTGCAGTGAAGGAATGCCATTTTCCCAAAGAGATATAGAACCTAGAATGTGATGTTATCTAGATGATTTGTCAGAGTCTTACCTTTGTTAAGGTTTTTCAGGTTGTTTTAATATGATGCTTGAATGAACTCTGATTTTTCAGATTGTGCTGACATCTGAAATAACCCATTTGTTTTTTCTTTGCTATTAATAGGTATCATTAATATTTGACTTAAAACACCAGCCTTCAGTACCAATTGGGCAGCTCTGGGTGGAATTGCTTCGATTCTATGCTTTAGAATTTAATTTGGCTGATCTAGTGATAAGTATCCGTGTCAAAGAATCAGTATCTCGTGAATCAAAGGATTGGCCCAAAAAGCGCATTGCCATTGAAGGTATCTCAATTTATTTTTAATTCTTTTTTTGAAAAGGTACCAGTCTAACTCTTTACTAAAGTTTCTTTTCAGGTTCTACATGTAAGGTAGGCCTTAGATGAAATAGTTAGAAGCTTATATTTGTATAGTGGCTCATTCCAGGGGATCAAACTGTTCATTCAGTTATTAAAATGCTATAATAAAGCATTTTAATTATTTAACTAAAAGTATTGCTGACTGAGACCTTTTCTCCGTAAGTTTGTAGCAGTTAAATTTTTTCTGAGTGATGTGTGAATACCCCTTTCCTCTTTTCTGTTCTTATTTCTGGATTTTTAAATTCAGTCCTTTCATGTATTGTTACTTTCATGTACTGATGTTACGTAGTTTTACAAAGGTGAGGAAATTATCTTTTCTCTTGAAAAATGCTCTTCTTCATTGGCTTCCTCTATATTGAAAGTAAAGGAGAGTTATTTTTGGAATGTCTGCAGTAACATTTAGAGTTTTTTCATAAAAACACTGTTTAGTGAAGGTTCTATTAACTGAAACCATGTGTGACAGACACACTGATGTGCCCAGTAGATTTCATTAAGTGGACTAGTTATCAGCTTTGCAAAGTTAGAAGGTTGAAACCCCTCTAGAAATCTTAATTCTCCTCCAAGTAATTTAAAGAACCTCCAAATGGAATTCTCTTATTTTTGCTTGATTTTTTTCAAGCTTTATATGCATAAGAGGGTTTTGCATTTGCATAAATTCTGTGTGCAGTCATGGGGATCTCACATTTTTAAACCCTCCCCTGCAGTTTCTCTGGCTCAGCTCTTCTGGCCAATTGCCTATCCCGCTGGAGTTCTAGGGGAGGAGAAAACATTGAGAGAAGTGGTGTCTCCTTCTGGTGCCTCCCTCTCGCCCCTGAATTCAGTCCAGCCAGTTCAGTGATGGGGCTTCCCAGGGCAGAAGAGTGGAGGTAAGCTCTACAAAGCACAAGGCCTGGCTGAGTGGGGAAGCAGAGCACTCAGCAGAGCCTGGTGGGAAGATCTCACTTCCCAAAGGCATAAGAGCCACACTGATGCCATCTTTTCTACCTCCACAGTCACAGAACAAAATAGGGAAGGGGTACTGATTCTGAACAGAATGGGTTCTCTTAATATAGCAGATGTTTAAGAAAACATTTCTCTTTGTTCTTAAACTGTATCTTCTTACTCCTCATCCCCAATTTTTTAAAAAAGCATATAGATACATATTAAATTTTATTGTTTGTTTATTGGCTTTTTATCTACAGCAGAGTAATTTTTAAAACATGAAATAGAAATATATGAAGTGGTGCATTTTTTTTTTTTTGTTACAGATCCATACTCTGTTAAAAGGAATGTGGCAAGGACCCTAAATAGTCAACCTGTGTTTGAATATATACTTCATTGTTTAAGGACAACATATAAATATTTTGCTCTACCACACAAAATTACAAAATCCAGCGTTCCAAAGCCTCCGAGTACTGTTACATGTATTAACAAACTTTCTAAAGAAGTAACTGAGCATGATCCAGATGAACAAGCAAAGGATGATAAACTCAAAACCTCAGTTTTGGCTCAAGATCCTAATTCCTCTGCCATTTCCACTGCCAATACTGCCTGCAAGGTACCAACTCATACTTCTAAAGAGACTGCTGAAAGCTTTGGAAACCCACTAATGGAGGATGTGGGAAATACACATGACAGTGTCCACTTGGAAAACTCAGACTGTTTAAAGACAGAGGATAGTTGTGATATTAAAGTATACCATCAAGACATAAGAAGGGAAGATGGGAAAAAGAAAATTGAAAGGGAGGACGTGCATCCTTTGACTGCTGGTGACCAAGGTTTAAGTAATAGCAAGCATGGAGAGCATGTCTCCTCTGGCAGCGCACAAGATGATGAGACAGACAGCACTTTGGGCTTTGATGGCTTCCAAAATCCTACAACTGAAGGGTATGATGGATTTGCTACTTTACATGGGAAAGCTGATGCTGACAAAAGCATAGAAAGTACTAATAAACTTGAAGATGCTGTAAGCCACTTTACTCTTCCAGGACATGGCCACACGTCAGGAATCATTCACTCTGATGAAGAGGAGGAGGAGGAAGAGGAGGATGAAGAACCCATGCTCTCTACTATACATAGGGCACAGGAAGACAACATTGCTGATGAAGATGAATTAGACAATACTTACACTAGGTCAGGGGATGAGGATGCCCTATCTGAAGAAGATGGTGAATTAGGCCAGTCTGCTAAGTGCGATGATTTGAAAGAATGTGAAAAACATGTGGATGGAGCATTACTAATGGAACTTAACAAACTTAATCTTCAAGAAGGAAATGTATGTGAGGAAAATTCAACTGTGGATCAGTCTGATTTCTTCTATGAGTTTAGTAAACTCACCTTCACCAAAGGCAAGGTAATGAATGCCACTTCTAGACACAGGAGACTATGAAATAGTTTTAATGCTTGTCTTTCAATTTGTAGTAAACAGGGTTCCCCCCCTGTTGAGATGGACCAATTGGTTCACTTCTCTCCTTACGGGAACTGAATAGGGCAAAGGGGATGCTGTTCTTTCTCCTGAATAAGGATGTCTCTGTCTCATATAACTCAATGACTGCACATTGTTTTTATTCCTTTGAAATGTGAAGAATACAGTGTTTGCTTTTAAAAAGAAGATTCAGGACGTCTTTGTTTGCCAAGTAAAATTTTAAGTCTTGTTTTGCTTTGCCATCTTCCTGTAGTCTCCTACAATAGTATGCAGTTTATGCAAACGAGAGGGTCATCTGAAGAAGGACTGTCCTGAAGACTTCAAAAGAATCCAGCTGGAACCTCTGCCACCGTTAACACCCAAATTTTCATATATCTTAGATCAAGTTTGCATCCAGTGCTATAGTAAGTTACTTATATCTTTGGATTCCTCAGCTGTCATCTAATCACTGAACTGGTAGCTCCATTATGAAAATTTAAGTCTGACATTCTCCATTGTACCTACAGTGCTCTGTGTCTTCTGTTCTGCTTGGGGCAGGCAGTGCTTAATTGTTAAAGATAGAGTGACAGAGGCAGGGAGGATCAAACTGGTGTTCCTTGAAATGTTTTTCTAGGTGCACTTATTAGCGTTTAAAATGACATATAAAGTATTCCTTAGGTCAAGTCGGGAACAACTATCTTCTTCCCCTTCCTCTAGGGATTTACAGGGCACTCTAGCATAGTAAAGACTTTGAAGAAATGCTATGGTAAAGAAACCTTTTTAATTCTTTACATCGTACAATTTCAAAATATAAGTATAGAAATCTTTCTAATTCATCATCCTAGCCTTGTAAGAAACACCAGTTTAGGGAAGCAACAGTATACAGAAAAAATACTTTTAAATGGAAAGACATGCAGCTGTTTAAAGTGGAAAAACCTAATATGCTGCACCTTGAGCGATTTATCTTTGCTAGTAGACACCTACTCTTACTGACTTTTTTGGGTAAAATCCATTTTGGCGGTTAATGCGCTATTAAAAGAAAGTACATTCTATTTAGGAAAAAACATAATGTAAGCACCAGCTCTTGTATTCACACTCTGAAGGCTTCACTGGGTTTTCTGATGCCAATTGTAGGAACACCTGTTTGGATTAGTGTCCATTTCAGGAGTAGGTCTTTTTAAAAAGACATCATCTGTTATACGTTGCTAGTGCTATCTACCCAGAAGATGCAAAATGTAAGGGTTTTTGTGTTTTTTCCAAAGCTTACTAGGTTTTATTTTATTGAAAGTTTCATTTTTTTCCCAGAGAATGTGAACAGTATTTCTGAATGTTTCTCTTTTAAACAGAGGAGTTCGCTCCAACTATTTCAGAAGATCAGGCTCGTGAACATATTCGGCAAAACCTGGAAAGTTTCATAAGACAGGAGTTTCCAGGTAAATATATGCCTTTTTAAGAAAAGAAAGGTAATATGACCTTAAGAAAGGTAATATTCCTTAAAAATGAATATGTATGTCACCAACACACTAACTTTGAAAATAAGAAGGTAATCTTGCTTTGGTGGTAAGTGCAAGGTTTCAGCTAACTAAAGACAATGTCATTTCTCTTAACAGATACCACAAGTGAATTTCATTTAGTATTATGTCTAAAGTGAAATTTGTGCCTATAAAACTTGAATTTAGTTGGATGCTGTAAGCTTTCATTATTAAATATGTAGAATGACCTATCTTTTTCTTGTTACATTCTTACATTTAAGAATTAGGCGGTGCCTGTATAGCTTGTATTTATAAACAACTTTGAAAAATTAATTTGGAGAAAAAATATAGTAAATGATTAATAAGAACATAATTATAGTAAGGTTAATATAAGATAGTTAACAGTATTTTTGATTCATAAAAAGGCTCTTGATCAGAAAATTAAATGTACATCAGTTATTATTACTTTTCATATATTCCTAACAGGAACTAAATTAAGCTTGTTTGGCTCCTCCAAGAATGGATTTGGTTTCAAGCAGAGTGACCTCGATGTTTGTATGACAATTAATGGACATGAAACTGCAGAGGTATTGTGAATACATACCATTTGATGTGGTAGTGTGACCTGATACTCTTGACTGACAATACAGCTTTATATTTTCCAAATTTATTCAGAAGCAATGGAGAACACTAAGTGACATAATCTCTCTGGTCAGATACATTAAGAAGTTTAGAGGTGAATGTGGAAGAGTAGAAAGTCTTATTCTGTCAACCTGTAATACAAAGTGGACTTGAAAGCAACATCTGGGAATTCTAGAAAGCCAGGCTAGCCTTTTCAGTGTCCTACTTGCATGGCTATTAGCTACTGATTCATAAACTCACCTAAGGTTTTCTGAAAAGTTTGTTAGTAAGTGGGCAATGTGGTATAGGAATCAGAGTGTTTCACTTAATAGTCAAGATAAACTTAGTTTCATTGGTTCCTAAACATGGTTTTTGGTTGATAAGTAATAAAATGGAAATGATAGCTCCTCTTGCCTTAGGAGATTGTTGTATACAAACAGCTATCATGTGTAACCAGAGTAGCAGACTTTGCTCGCTGCCTGTTTTCTAAATACAGTTTTATTAGAGTGCAGCCACTTCCCTTCAATCATGTGTTGCCAGTTGCTGCTTTTACTCTATAACTGCAGAATTGAATAGTTAAAATGAGCAGAAAAGGTTTGCTTACCCTGATGTACATGAAAGCATTTTTTAAATAAAATCTAATTCCATCCTTTTTTATTTTCAACAAAAGTCCAGTGTTGTATATTCAAATGAATGATGTTGCTGTTATTCAAAATCTTTGCTTTTCTTGGTTTCAGGTCTTTGTCTTTTGCAAATATATCTGATTTGGAAAATAGCCAGAAGTTATCTAGCCTGAGTTTGGCAAATAATATGGATAAGCAAAAGTTGGGTCCTGTATATAAAGTGACCTTATAGTATATTGTCAAAATTAAGTTTTTACATATCTTATAAGCTTGTTTTTTTTTTTTTTCTCAAAGATTTATTTTATGCATAAAAGAGCTGGGCTACAGGCCAGAGTCTCTGGAGGTGAGAGGATTCACCAGAGACAGTGGGGAGAAGAACAGGCAACAGGCAGATAGACTGAAAATCACAGCTGAGGGGAGCAGCAGGCCAGGCAGAACGGGTCTGCTGTGCCATGTGGGTCCCCTCCCTGACCGGGGATCAAACTCATGCTGTTGTGCTGCAGATGCTTCACATTGCAGCACTCAACCCCCTGCGCCACCAAGGAGGCCCTTTTATAAGCTTGGTTTCATGACATCTCTAAGATAAAATTCTGCCTATAGGGTATGTGTAACCACCAAAGGGCTTATGTTGAAATAGTTCAGCAGAAGTGATTCTGAGTATAGTTTATTTGAAATATTAGTCATATTCTATGACTTTCATCTTGTGCTTTGTCGTTTTGACTAGTCCTCTGGGAGAATAACATGAGCTTAATCACTTTTCACAGCTCTCAGCTAAATTATAATAAAGTCTACCCTGAATGTGTAAAACTGGACATAAAAACGACCTCTTATTCTGGCATATAGGGTAATTCTGTGAAACATAACAACATACAGGAGAAAATGCAGGTCCTCACTCTTGGTTCAGGGACTTTTTAAATGTGATGATTATTTTAGCCTTTTTTGTGCCTCCGAAAGCAATTATTAAGTAAGGTGTATGGGATACTTTTCTTTCCTTAGGATTTTGACCCATGCTTGTCTACAAGAGAAAAAATGTATATAGAATGATTTGAAATTCATTATTACTGCAGTTAGTGGAAACTGTTTACAGTCAGTTTGGGAATCTATCTTCCATTTTTTATTTAATAGCTTGTGCCATTTTGTTGCAGAGTTTGGATTGTGTAAAAACTATTGAAGAGTTGGCGAGAGTCCTCAGAAAACATTCAGGTACTTTTATAAATTTTTTCTGAAAAACATATTTATTTTCTGTGTTAGTGTCTTATATACTCAGAATTTACTAATGCCAGTGAAACAGTATTGGCTCATTTGTATATATTTGCAATATTGGAGTCAAGTATGAGACTGAGAAACTAGAGATAATTTGTGTGCATATTTTGCTACCTTTTTATTTCAAGGCAAGTATATGCCATGTAGGCTAGAAATTTTGGAAATCACTTTTGCTTTGTTAACATTGTGTATCAACCAAAGTGCAGGCATTAACAGTATTATGCTGTATGATGGAAAAACATTGTACTGGGGTTATGGACTGTATTTACACCTGTGCTGTTCAACAAGTTGCACATCACCAACTTAGTCATTTAGCTGCCCTTAATTTCATTTCTGCCATCAGTAAATTGAGAAAACCAGACAATTAGGACATACAACTATAAATGTATAGCGTTCATAAATTTTGCATAAAGAAAAAAACAATTACCGTAATCTTTTACTGTCACAGACAACTATGAATGCTGTTAATAGTGGGAATCTTTTCAAATGTGACTCAGCAAATTCTATGCTAAGAGCTGAGAGTACAGGTTAACAAAATAGGATCTGTGCCCTCCCAGAACTTAAAATCCATGGTGTATCCATGGAAAAACTAACTTAGAGCTCAGTTAAGAATATACTTAAATTCACAGCATGAGAATGCCTCCATACACATAAGCAACACAAATGTACACCTTTTTTGGTTTGCATTTTTTGTTTTTTGTTTTTCAGGAGCTTAAAAGAGAATGCCATCTTACTCAAATAATCAAAAGTAAAATTCAGAATTTTGATTTATTCCCACTAAAAGTAAACCTAGAGCATCAGCATTTTAAAAAATTGTATATTTATAATTTTATTTTTGGTTATTAAAATGTTTTTCATTCACATGAGAATTCTGGTTTTTTAGATTATGCAAAGAATCTCAATTGTCAAGTTGTTATGACTATTAGCTTTTAGTACTGAGGTAAATTTTAACTTTTATAATGAAATGATTTTAAGCTTAAAACAGCAAAGATTGTACAAATTAGACTTCTTTTGTCTTCCACACAGACCTTCTTTGGCATTGCCTCTTTTCATCTGCATACTTTTCTCCTGAGTTCTAGATTATTGTGTACTTGCCTTCTTAGATAACTATCACCTCATCTTTCAGAAGAAACTCAAAACTTCAACATCTCAGAATGAACTCCTTCCTCTACTGCTTCTATTCTGCTACAACCACCACTCCCTATCCTTCTAAATATGACACTGGCATCCTTGGAATCACTAGAATGGGTCAAGTGATGATTAATCTATCTGTTTGTTCTAGAGTTGAGTAGGGGAATTTCCCAATTTCTGCCTCTTCTCCCTAGGTTGAGTAAAAGTTTGGAATAAGTCACACCTAGAATTGAATCTCGGGGCCATAACAGGTTGGCAAGCTAACTTCTAGATGCCTGTTTCCTCATCTGTTATTTAAGATAAAGGTGATGAGAGTGAACAGTATGAGGAGGTAATGCTTATAAAGGACTTTAGTTACTCAGGAAACTATAGCTCTTAAAGGTAAAGCCCTCCTCCCTTGTGACCCCTACCTCCACTTCTCCAGCCTGACCAGTTATAAATGCTGTCAAACATGTTCTTGCTGCTTCTCTGCATTCCCATTCCACCAGGATAGTTCAGGCCCAGATCATTTTTTATAATGATCACCCTGCCTCTATTGCTGTCTTTGAATCTATTCATTTGCAAGGGGGGCATTGCCTAAGTAGATGTGGTCAGTGATTATTCCCAACTTACACCAGTTTATCAACTTCTCAAGATAACTCTTAGCAGGATATATATTTTCTCTCTTTGAACTCTTCCCAATTTCTGCCTCTTATACATAGCACTTACTATTCTTGCTCCTCAGGTTCATTCTTTAGCCTGTGAAATTCACTGGAAGTTCTCAGAATGTGCCGTGTGTTTCAGGCATCTATTCTTATTCCATGTGCAGTTTTCCTTAACTGATAAGTCCCTTAGCCACCCCTGTTTGTGCTTCTTCTTATCTTTTTTTAAAAGCCTTGCTAAAGCAATTTCCTCCTTTTTCTTTTTCTTTTTTTGAAATTGATTGCTTTCTTTTACTTTATAACTTCTAGATGTGTGAGGAATAACTTGTTTTGAGCATTCAGATGATTATAGGCTTTTCTCCCTAATAGATACAGTCTGTGGAGAGAGTATAGGGCCCACAAAGCTCAGACTGTACTAATTTCCTCTATTTTGGTGTTTATCAGACTGACAGCCCTCCAAGAGCAAGCACACAATTCATTGAGTTCTCAGAGGGCAAAGTGGATTTGAAAGCGACACCTGGGAATTCTAGAAAGCCAAGACCCGCCATTCCAGTGTCCTGCTTGCATTGCCACTAGGCTGAATCTGATGCAGAAACACACTTAAGGTTTTCTGAAAAGTTTGTTAACAGGCAGGCAGAAGGAACACCTTGTTGATTCTTGTACTTTAAATGTGAATGTGTTTAACAATCATAAACTTTGCCACTTGTTTGTTAATGACAGAGAAATCTGACTCGTCCTAGTGACTACAGTAAAATAAGCCAAAGTTATGTTCACATCAGTTTATAGTGAAACATAACATAGAGAGCCCTGTTCATGTATTTCCTTTCTTATTTCCTATCCTAGGTCTGAGAAACATCTTGCCTATAACAACAGCAAAGGTACCAATTGTAAAGTTTTTCCATTTGAGAAGTGGTCTGGAAGTGGACATCAGTTTGTATAACACACTGGTAAGGTCTTCTTTAGGCAAAGTATTATTTTACAACATCTCAAGTGAAATGAGCCATTCCTTTCATCTTACTCATTTTTTGGATCATTATTTATGTCTGCTAGTTACATACTTGACAGTAGTCAGGTTGAGGTATAACAGAAGATTAGGTTAATACTATTGTTAACAAAAATCCAGCCAGGTTAATATTAAAGATCTAACTGACTTTATTAAATAATTCATGAATTGCACAACTTCCCATCTAAGAAGTGAAATAGAGCTCCAAAAATTTGTACAAAATGAAGGTTTTAATAGGCAGAAAGAGGGCAAGATATGGCAATTCAGGCCAAGGTAACCTACTCATGGGGAATGAAAATAAGTCCTGTTAGAGAGTACCTCATTTTTCTTTGGGGAATGGGAAAAAAATTTACTTCATTAATGCTAACTGGAACATTTCACATCAATCAAGACTGCATTCCTGGGGGATATTGAAACTACCATTAGGTTAGGTATAAGTCTTAGCAGACGTACCAAAAGTACCTCCATTTTGGGACTGTGGTTTTCCTATTAACGGATTCATTTAAGGGCCTCCCTGGTGGCGCAGTGTGTTGGGCAACGCACTGTGAGGCAAACCACAGCCACTGCAGCATGAGTTCGATCCCTGCTGCCAGCCAGGGAGGAGACCCACATGGTGTAGCAGACCTCTCCTGCTTTGCCCACTGCTGCCCTCAACAGTGTGTCTCGGTCTATCTGCCTGTTCTGCTCCCCACTCTGTCTGGTGGATCCTCTCACCTCCCATGGCTCTGGCCTGTGCCCTAGCTCTTGTATGCATGAATAAATAAATCTTTAAAAAAATTTTTAAAAAAACCAGTATTCATTTAAAATGAAGTCAGAGTGGGCAGGCTCCATTTTTGCCTTCAATGTTGTTTTAATTTTAGAGTATATATATGTAGGTTTATTCTCACCCATGCTTTAAAACTTGGGGCCTCTTGGCCCCTAAGAACATTTAGTTTAATACCAGGGCAGAATGGTGGAATCTTACATATACTTAAAGGTAGCTAATTATTTATTTTAATAGCCCTGATTTTCTGGGACTCTTCAGATTAAGGGAATCCGATTATAAACATAATGGTAGTCATGAGGTCAGTTGTTACTATTTAGTAAGTCAGTGGATCCTATCTTTGGGAGAAAAACATTAGTTTCAATGTAAATGTCTTTGTTCTAAAATGAATCAGTGTAAACCTTTTCAGGATTTTTCTGGTTTCAAATCTTTTTCTTTCATTGAAGCATTATTCTCTGATTGTTCTTTTAACAGGCTCTGCATAATACAAGGCTCTTATCTGCATATTCAGCCATTGACCCCAGAGTGAAATACTTGTGCTATACCATGAAAGTATTTACAAAGGTAAATATGCTTCCTGTTGTGATTTATCATAAAATGACATTAATTTTTCAAACTTTGTTGAGAACATAAGCTTGTATATTAATAAAAACCATAGCCATGTCAAATGGCTCTCTTTAACTTAAAAATACCCTACTTAGCAAACTAAGTTAAATACTTTAAATTAAATATTACATGATAATCTGATTTTGCTTGTGGCTGATAACTCCACTGCTCTTTTGGGGTTTTTTGGTTTTATTTTCTATGATGTTCTCTTGGTTGGTCTCTTTTTTTTTTAAGATTTATTTTATATATGTGTGCAGCCAAGAGCTGGAGTGTAGTCCAGAGGTGCAGGGGGTGAGAGGATTCACCAGAGACAGAGTGGGGATCTACTGAAATACACTGTTGAGCAGTGGGTGAGACAGGAGAGGTCTGCTGTGCCATGTGGGTCAGCTCCCTGGCCTGGGATCAAAATTATGCTGCAGTAGCTGCTCATAGCTCATAGTGCTGAGACTTAAACCCTTATGCCACCAGGGAAACCTTGGGGTTTCTTTATCTTACTAGCATAGTTTGCCTTTTGAAAAATCTTACTAAAATTGTATGTTACTCTCCTAAATAAGTGCCTTACACTAAATGATAATAGAATAGCTGTAAACTTTTCAGAGAATATTGATTATCTTTCCCTTGTTACTTGTTTTCCTTCTCTTCAGATGTGCGATATTGGTGATGCATCTAGAGGCAGTTTATCATCATATGCATACACGCTTATGGTGCTGTATTTTCTCCAACAGAGGAACCCACCAGTCATTCCTGTCCTTCAAGAGGTACTAGTAAAAGAAACTGTATTCCTCATCTGTAAAGCTAGGTGATCTTTGAGCTGTTTTTCTTACAAATGTTTGTACTAATATATTGTTTGTAATCCATACTAATATTTTGAAAATTAATTTCAGATATATAAAGGTGAAAAGAAGCCTGAAATATTTGTTGATGGCTGGAATATTTATTTTTTCGATCAAATAAATGAACTGGTATGTATTTTTAAAGTAAAGATTTTTTTTTTAGCATCCTTGACTGGTAGTTAATGATACTGTTCTATAGTGTCAGTATTACATTTACTTATATTTATTACAGCAAAAATCTAGCATATACAGATGTTTCCTTTCAAATTGAGAACATTTTTCAGTAAGTCATGAGTTTCAGAGAACTACTAATATGCAGGATTTCTTTAGTTCTTAGTAATTCTGAATAATTCAGTAACTTTTTATCAAATCTATAAATATTTTCTCTGCCTTTCTACAGAGTTTGGAAAACTTTCTTTGCGTTAAGGAGACTTAATAACCCAGGCATCACCAAGGTTCAAAATTGTATGTTCAGTTTTGTTACACTGACATTCATTCTCAAGTTTGACATCTTTTTAGAAATACTTATGCATACAAGAACTAGAGTGTAAGCCAGAGGTGTAGCAGGGGCATGTTGTGGGGAGGAATCACCAGAGACGGTAGGGAGCAGAACAGGCAGGTCTGCTGAAATATGCTGCTGAGGGAAGCAGTGGACAAGACAGGAGAGGTCTGCTGCGCCGTGTGGGTTAGCTCCCTGGCTGAATATCGAACTCATACTGAATGGCTGGCAATAGCTTGATGGCACTGTGTCTTTAACTCCTGCTCCATCAGGGAGGCCCTAAAGTTTGACATTTAAAGTCCTGATCTCTTCTTATCGCTGAGTCATAGGGTAGAGATTAATTAGCTCATGTAAATGCTATTTTAAAATGTAAAGTGAAGATTACTTAGTTATATTTTTATGTGTTTCATCAATGCTTAAGTAGAAGTCCAAGTTTACTTCCTATGGCGTAAATGATTGTTAAAATGTTAACATTTTACTGTAACACATTATTTTGTTCTCTTCCATTTCTAGCCTGCCTATTGGCCAGAATTTGGAAAAAATACAGAGTCCGTTGGACAATTATGGTTGGGACTTCTTCGTTTCTACACAGAGGAATTTGATTTTAAAGAATATGTCATTAGCATCAGGAGAAAAAGTCTGCTCACAACTTTTAAGAAACAGTGGACCTCAAAATACATTGTTATTGAAGGTACAAATAAAATCAAACTAAAACTGAATTAAATATAGAGCTTGAACTATGAGGGAATTTTTCTTATCCTTTACAGAGCTATTCTAGGGCAGCCCTGAGCCCCTGGATATACAGTTCTGCTGTCCTGCTATTGTCCACACCAGGCACACTTGGTCTGTTTCCACCTAAAGATAAATTTAAATAATTGATGCCCTCGTTTGGGCTGTCATACAAATCTGAAAGGCTTTGGTCATCATGACAGATACTTTACTATTTCTGGACGCTGAATGGGTACTCAATAGAGAGAAGCCAGCTTCAAGATAAGGAGGACCTTTATTTTTTGTTACTAATTTTTAAAAAACTAATAAAAAGGGAAGATTTATTTTTAAAAGGAGAGGGAAGTAAAGGACACTTGTACAGATACAAGCAGGCAGAGAGGGCTGCCCCTGAAAGGGGCAGGTTTAATAAAAGAGACTCCTGCATAGTCATAGGTGGCAATCTTGGGAAGAGACTCTGCTGCTTTGAAAAGGGAGAAGCTTAAGAAACATCTGCATAGGCATAGTCAGGGTGAGCAGGAGTGCTGTCAAGGATGACTTTTAACACCTTCCTAATTGAGGGTTAGCAGAGTGTATTAAGAGTAAAGTTTTTTTGAAAGATTTATTTATACATACAAGAACTGGGGTACAGACCAGAGGTGTGGGAGGAGAGAATTCACCAGAGGGGGGGGGGGGGAGTAGAAGAGGTAGACTGACTGAAACACATTGCTGAGGGGAGCAGAGGCGAGGCAGGAGAGGTCTGCTGCACCATGTGGGTCCCCTCCCTGGCCAGTCTCGAACTTAGGCTGCAGTGGCTGTGGATGCTTCATAGTGCACCACTAAGGGAGGCCCCAATTATTGAATAAATTTTTACATTACTTATTTGCAATTGATGGAGGATCTTACATCTTATGAATTATATATGAATTTTTACATTTATTTTGGCCATGCTGAAACCCTTCTGCCATTGAATGCAAGGATCCCACTGGATCATTGATTATTTGTAGTTTGTGGGATTTTAATTTTAAAAAGAAAGTGGAATTTAAATGTTTAAAAAATGATACTAGAAAAGACATTAATTTGTGATTTTTGTCTTATTATTTTACTTTTAATATACTCCTATCACCTAGATAATGATTCGCTCAAGATTATGCTTTTATCATTACTTTTGCCTAATGACAGTTTCATACTACCCCAAACATTTCATAAAGTGAAATTTAGGTCACCACAGGTTTTAGATGTCATTTTAACTTTTGGGAATCGCATATATCAAAAACATAGAACTTTGTATTTCTTTTCATTATCACAATGGATTCTTGGAGTCTACCAGTTATTTATGCTTTGTTTTTAAATTTTAATACCTCATCATCTCTTGCTTTTAATTTTTATGTTACTTTCTAATGAGCTGTTACTAGTAGGCTAAATTAGAAAACTATTAACTCGGTTCTAGAATTGAATAAGTTTAGTTGTGATGATAATAATAGTGTTTGTAACTGTACAAAAGTTAACACTGTCATATTTCTACTGTATTAACCAACCAAAAATATGTCCACATATACATAAAATTCGTTAGAGGAGAGCATGACCACACCTGCCAAGGAGGTAACCTTCTCACAGTGTAATTGCTCATTAGTGTAGGTCTAAGTTTAGCAAAGGGTTCTTGCTCGAGTGAATTGTTAGTCTAAATCTTAGTGTAGACACCTAGTTATTATTGTACATTGTAAGCATAACAGATAACCAAAAAAATGTTCCCTTTACTCATTGAAAACATAAATTCTTCATTTTCTCAATGAAATACCCTCCAAAATACTGGGTTCTTGTTTACTTTATTGAACACATTTTTAGGTGATTATAAGTCTACACGTAAATTTTAAGTTACAAATTATGTATAATTTCATTTTTAATAATATATAAACTTTTTTATTAAAAAGAGTCCTTTATCACCATTTATTTCATGAGCTAATTTACCTATCTCTCACATCTTTGACTTCAGTATCTTTTTTCATTGTTGCTACCACTTTTTGTGTCATCTAACAAATAATACTCCAAAGCACAGTATATACATTCATCTAGATGTTTGACTGTAAATATTTAAGCTCTTTGGGAATCCTTACATGAAGTGTTTACTAGGAATTGAGATCCCAGTAGCTGTTGCTATGGCACTTGGATAGGTGTGTGGTGTGTTTGTGGTTTTAGATTCTAAGAATGTTTTATATCCACAATGAATTATTCTCTGAAATGATCCTTAAAAGGCTTGTTAGCAAAATAGTCAGTACTGTCTTTTAAATTTGTTACCTCTGTATGCATCCAAAGCTGTCATCTTCAGATACCAGATATGTCTTCTCCAAGCAGTATTTTATTGCAAAATAAAGCAACTCCTCATAATGTAAAGGACTTTATGTAGATTCAAATATAAATCAGTGCCCTCTTTTCTGATGGATACTTTTGGGGGGAAAGCATGCCTTATATTTAGGAATATATATGACTTAGCTGAACTACAGATTTAAAATTCCATATAAAAGCATCATTTAAAAATACTTCCACTAATGATAAAATGTGAGCACTTTGTCCTTGTTACATGGACTTCACTTATTGTCTGAGTTAGGGGCATTTCCTATTTGACTCTTATTCTTAATTTTCTTCCCTAGATCCCTTTGATTTGAATCATAATCTGGGAGCGGGATTATCAAGGAAAAGTAAGTTACTTTGTATGTAAATATTAATTTCATCTCTCTTCCTTGTAATCTACTTAAATGAGCATTTAACTGTTCTTTTTCTTAGTGACAAATTTTATAATGAAAGCATTTATTAATGGCAGAAGAGTATTTGGTATTCCAGTCAAAGGATTCCCAAAGGATTACTCAAAAATGGTAAGTTTTGGAAATTTTTTAAAAAGTTCTGACAACCCTTTATTAAGCGCCTAATTTGTACACATTCAGTAACAAAAATACTCTGAGAGTCTGGTGAGTCTTAGCAAGATAAATAATTACATTACAAGGTAGTTCCTAACACCATTTTTTAGGTGTTTAGGAAAAAAACCTGCTTTAAGGCCAATAATCAGGAAAATACCCTGTAATGGGTTTTAAGTGGGAAAATTCCTTAATATAACAGATAAAGGAGCTCTGCTGTGCCACCAGAATTCAGCTCTATGCCAGCCTCTTGTCAAGCCCAGTGTGCACATAATAAGAGCATCCTTCACTCTCCTCATGTAAACTCCAATTTTTTTTCAGTCTCTGTGCCAACTAGAATAAATCCTTTAATGGGACTAGGAGAGAGACATGCTCCCTGTGCTAGAAAACCATGTTTTCTCATATAACCATATATTCAGGTTTCTGTGGGGCTATACTTGGTAAAAAATAAGATGGCATTGCATAATAAACATTTTATTTCAGTGAGAGAAAAGGAAATTAGAAAGTAGAAGATTTTATATTAAGGATAAATTGATGTTTTCCTGTGTAAGTTTTCTTAAGGAACACTTAATTTTAAATAAGCTTTCGGTATATATGTAGGTTTGTGTGAGCCAATTCATTATCTGATTATATCTAGACATCTAGTTTTTGCTAGATATTACTGGCGCTCTTCTATACCAGTGCTTTTGGAAACTTTTCCAAATAAATCACCTAGGGATTTAGTTAAAGGCAAGTTCCGGGGGCCTCCCCGGTAGCGCTGTGGGTTAACCTACGCACTATGAAGCAAACCAGAGCCACTGCAGCACGAGTTCAATCACTGCCTCCAGCCAGGGATGTGACCCACATGGTGCAGCAGACCTCTTCTCCCCTCAGCAGTGTATTTCAATCTACCTTCCTGTTCTGTTCCCCACTCTGTCTCTGGTGGATCCTCTTACTCCCCCACACCTCTGACCTTTACAAGCCCAGTGCTTGTATGCATAAATAAATAAATATTAAAAAAATTAAAAAAGCAAATTCCAACTCAGAAAGTCTAGGATAAAGCTCCAGACTGCGTTTTCACAGGCTCACAGGGAATGCCAAGGCTGCTTGCTCCTCCCTTGTTTACCATGGGTTCATGTATTTCAAAAACATAGAATGTTGTATTCTCATTGGCACAGTGAATTCCGGGGTCTACCCATTATTTGTATTTCCAAAAGACTTTCTGTTTTAACAAGATTAACGTGTATTAGTAACATAGGCCTAGAGTCCAGACAATTACCTGCTTTCCTCTGGTATTTTCCATCATAACAAACAAAACAACAACAGAGTTTCCCCTTTTTTCCCCTCTGTAATCTGTAATGCAAATCATGGTCCTCAACTTGCTAATAAGCTAAAACTTTCTCATTTTCTGAGGAAAAAGAACTTTTGTGACTGACTTGGGCTCCCTCCTAAGTCCTAGGGAATCTGACTGATAGAGAAGTGTAAGGCTCTTATTTAGGTGAAACTATTGAATTAATCCTCTTCATGGTTTTAGACTTTGGAATTAAGCTGCGTAGTAATTAATAAAAATAACATTGACATTGAGATGTAAGATTTTTGATTGATAGATATCTCATTTCTTTTGTTTCGATATGTTGTATCTTCTGTTAGGAGTACTTTTTTGATCCAGATGTGCTAACTGAAGGGGAGCTGGCCCCAAATGATAGGTGTTGCCGAATCTGTGGGAAAATTGGACATTTCATGAAGGACTGTCCTATGAGGAGAAAGTAAGTAAATATTCAGCAGGAGGGGTTATGTTTTTACTTTCTTCTTCAGTTTTTAAATGACCTATTTTAATAAAGTTAATTTGTATGAAATCCAGTAGTTATCAGTAAATTTAAGATTTTTACAGTGAAAATAAACTGATTTGAGGCATGACTTATGTGCACTTGACTAGGATTACGTCGTCTCGTAGGAGAGGTCTTCCAGGGCCAGTCCTCTTTCCTGATTTTGGTCATGGCATTAATCATTCTGTAGTCATTTGGTCATCAGCCTCTGAAACAGGGATAGAGGGAAAAAGGGAACTAAAATTTCTTTTATTTGAGAAATAAAATTTCTTTTATTTGAGCAGTGAAAAGTTCAGAATCACTTCACTTAAAAAAGTACCAGTTATCAGTTATGGTTGTACCATAGTGAAATTTAGACTTGCTAATAGTTTGCTATAGTATAATGCTCTTTGCTGATACGCAATTTAGTAATTGCCATGTCTTTCTTCTGGTGATGTTTGAGGAAGGGCAGAAAGCCATGATTTTATTGGCTGCTTGCTTGGAACATACTGTTTTGTGTGGTAGTGGTGTTTTTCACTGAATAATCATTCCTATTTATTAAAAATAAGCTACTTAAAATGAGCCACCGTCTGGAATTTGACACTCTTATTCAGTACATCTTTTGCTTTTGATTCAAATAACCTTTCCCTAATCAGAGAAGGAAAGGAAAAAAAGTTTTGACATTTTTAAGAACATAAGTCTCCTTTATATCTATCATTCCCTTGTGAACTGAAAACTTCACATCCCAAATTTTTAGTGCCCAGTAAAGATTGCTGATGGCCTAGAAAAGCTATTCAAGAGCTCTCCCCCAGGATAATTTGGGTTTTATAATATCAATATTAAAATAAGTATTAAATTAAGAATTTCAGTAATTGCAAAAACTGGCTTTCCAGCACTGGTGTAATTTTTTTTTTTTAAGATTTATTTATGCATACAAGCACTGGGGTATAAGCCAGAGGTGTGGGGGAGGGGGGGTGAGAGGATTCACCACAGAGAGCAGGGAGCAGAACAGGCAGATCAACAGAAGTACACTGCTGAGGGGAGCAGCGGGCAGAGCAGGAGAGGTCTGCCATGCCATGTGGGTCCCCTCCCTGGCCGGCAGCAGGGATCGAACTTGTGCTGCAGTGACTGCGGTTTGCTTCATAGTGCGTTGCTCAACCCACTGCGCCACCAGGGAGGCCCAAGCACTGGTGTAATTGTGAAAATGAAGAAAAACTATCCTCTTAAGTCCTGAGGTTATGTCTTGATAGATGGACTTAATTTTTAAAATTTTTCCCCCCTCTTTTACCTTCTACTTTTGGTTATTTTCTGAACCTGAAGTTGTTAGGTTTCTGTTTCTGGAGTTTTCCTACCAATGTTGTGTGTTCTACAGAGTGAGGCGACGGCGAGATCAGGAAGAAACCCTGAACCAAAGATACCCCGAGAACAAAGATAAAAGAAGCAAAGAAGACAAAGAAACGCAAAATAAGTACACAGAGAGGGAGGTATCAGCAAGAGAAGATAAGCCCATACAGTGCACCCCACAGAAAGCCAAGCCAGTGAGGGCAACTATTGACCTCGGGAGGGAGAAAATTCTCAGACCACCAGTGGAAAAATGGAAGAGGCAGGACGACAGAGACTTAAGAGAAAAACGTTGTTTTATTTGTGGAAGAGAAGGGCACATTAAAAAAGAATGCCCACAGTTTAAAGGCTCTCCAGGTATGGACACCAATCACACCTTGATGTTTACACTGACATCTCAAGGGAAATCTATTTTCTAGAGTTCTTTATTATTGTAGTTATATTCATTTCTTTGGGAAATCTGCCAAATATATCAAAAAGACTTTTTTAAAAAGAAAATAAAATCCCCTCTTCAATTTTGACCCTTAAATGCCTTAAACACTTATTCCTGGTTTTATTTAGAGGCTTATGGAAGTCATTTGGTTGAATTTTTAAGACTGTCCTTGAAATGAAAACCTAGTCATCTCCGGCACCAAAAATGTAGTTTAACTGTTCAGAAAATAAGTACCCTTGAGCTTCACTTCTTGGTTTGTCACTTTTGAAATGACTCACTGCCCAGCATGGGGGAGCAGAGCTGACATTAATCCAGGACACCGTATTGTGCAAACAGGGGAGCCAGTGGTATTTTCTGTTTAAATACACGCAGATGCCTTGAAAATGGACATAGTTCACAGTAGCTCTAAATACAGAGGAGCGATATAGAGGATCTGATCTTTGAGCTTTATCACTTTGATACTTTACCTGTAATGAGCATTATTCTTATGATGAAGAAAAATGTATCATTTGTCATTAGTTCAAAATCATCCACAGATCTTACCCCTTTGAGTTTTTAGATCTGATTTGGCCCTTTCTATTAAATTGTGAAGTGTCAGTTGTGTGCCATTTTTAACAGACTAGTAGAGTGAGGAATGTGTGTGTGTGTGAGAGAGAGAGAGAGATTTTCACAAAGCAGTTTGTGTATTCACTTTTATCCTCAGGAATAAAACCCATGAAAGTAGATGAAATTTGGTAAGTGTAGAAAAGAAACCCTGCGGAGTAATTTTTGGTTAATGTAGTAACCCTATTCCTGTTCTCGTTTGTGTTTGTGGACAGCATAAAAAGTCAGTGCTACTGACAATTTCCTTATTGTTCTTGCAACATCATTATGCTTCCATTTTATTATACCAGCAATAATACCTTCTTTAAGACACTTTTTTTTGAGACACTTTCTTTTCAGATCACTTATCACTTAATTTTTTAAAGAGCTTTATATGGAAAGAAATATGTTTTTTATTAGTTATTCATTTTAAAATAGGGCTTAAATCTTTGTTGGGGATACAGCTTTGGCTAAAATTATCCTTTCCCTGCTTCTGAGGAACTCAGTTTCAACCCTCAAGTTTGAACATTTTTGCCCTGACAGTGGACTTATAACAGAATAAAATTCTTTTCTTTTATAACTGTAAGAGGAAAATGGATTTCTCATCTTGTAAAAATTTAGTAGCAATAGCAAACATTTATGGAGCATATACTCTGGATCAGGTACTGTTTTAAGTACTGTACATAGATAATCTCATCTAATTTTTCACCACAGTTCCATTAAATATGGTTATTGTTGATGCCCCCAGTTTACAGAGGAGGAGATTGTAAATATTACCAATAAGTTTTAGTTCTACCAAATTTTAAAAGAACTCAAGGTCTGTATTTACTAATAGCATGAAGCACATTATCATTGTATTCCTCTTTGGTACAACAAAATTGTGAAAGAATGCCATTCCCCCAACTTTAATGGATTTCTTCCTTCTAGTTAGTGACAAGTTTTTAGTTCTCTACTAACGAAGCCCCCAATACAGATCAATGGTTCGGGTAAGATCATAGGGGCAGCAGCAAATCAAATAGAGGAGGTTTTCTCAAGAAATAGGGGGATATAACTATCAGACCTAAGGAAAAGCATGCACCTAAAATTTTGGTTTCTTCAGAGTGCCAATATCTATATATTAATGTACAATATATATACATTAACAGTAAAATAAGAGCAAAGGAGTGGGGTTAAAGTTTTTGAATGTCCTTTGGTAGCAATTAAAAATAATCAGCTACTTCTGCCTTTAGGAAATTTAATCCATTCCGTCCCACTTCTTTAAATGTTTTTTCTGCACAGTATACTATGTAGAGCTTCTGTCATGTCAACAGAAAATCTAAAACTTGAAATTGAAACTGCTTTCAATTTAAAGTAAGAACAAAAAGTACTAATTTCTTTCTCAGGTATGTCTAAATCAGGTTGTGTATTTGGATCCCCATCTTCACCATTGAGACCAACTGGCCCATTTCCTCAGGTAAACCTAGCTCAGACCTGAGCAGGAAGCTTTTTGCAGCAAACACTTCCTGAGTGCTAGTGGCTCTGTGCCAGGTCCCACCAAGGTTCTGGGCAGCCCCAAGCCCTGCCTTCCTTGTGGCTTACCCTCCTTGGCTCCTCCCTCTATCCTCTGCTGGGGTGCTGGAGGCTTGTGACATACTAGCTGGCAGCGCTGCTTTAAGGATTCTTGCATATGTCTTGCTTTTCATTAACATGTCATGTTCTGCCACCCATGTGCTTAACTTCAGCTTTTTTTAGATATGGTTACAGTTTTAAGACTGTTTCAGATGCTATTCTTTCTGATTTTGTAAACTAGTCTATTTCATTTTTTTAGGCAGTGCTTTTACATGAAGAAAAAAAGAGACAAAAAACAACCTTATATTTGAGTCCCCAGTCAGGTATGTGGGTTTAAAAAAATATATATTATCTTATTTACTGAATAATCTACCACATGCCTTTTAAAATGCTTCCTTTGAGTAGCTGGTTTTAACAGGGATTGGACATCAGAATCACTTGGGGAACAATTTAAAAAGGCAGTTGCTGTGCCCCCATCTTCGTTTTCTAAATCAAATTTTTCAGGGTTAGGCTTGAGCCATTGTATTTTGTAAGTGTTCTGGGTGATTCTTATACCATCCCTGAATAGGAACCATGGTCTTGAATTATTTATTCCTCTCCCATATTTTTTGTTCTGTCTTGTCAGCAGTGTATTCTCCTCAGGGAGATCTGCTGTGCACCGTAGTAAGGGGTAAAGTAAATGTTGGTCAGAGTTCCACTCTCTCTCAGAGTGAGACATATATCATTTATTCTACCCTTCAACAAATATTTATTGGGCCCCACTGTCCTCTACCACTACTTGTCGGGCACCAGCCTAAGCACTGTAAATATAGCAATAAACCAGCAAAAGCCCCTTTGCCCATTTAGTCTACATTCTTTTCAGAAGAAGTATATAATTAATATTTCGTGTGGTCACAAGTAAGAATATCAAGCGAGAAAAGGGAAAGAGAATTTGGATAGGGAGGTACCCTCTATGATAAAGTTACTAAGCAAAGAATCAAATGAAGTGGACAAGTTAAAGGAAACTGAAGTTACTGTTATAGCAGAACTACAAATGTTTTTTGTCTTTTGGATTCCTAGATGGCAGTGAAACAGGAGAGGTTAGAGAGTAGATGGGTCTGGGTCCTAAAGCCTTGTGAACAATGATAAAAAGAGTTTTTTTATCTTTGTAAGACTGGCACTTAATGGAGGGTTTTGAGCGAAGGAGTATGTGAATTCTGTTTTAAAGCATTCATTATGGCTGCTATGAAGAGACAAAGTAGAAATCAAGCAGAAGCCTCTGTAGTTTAGGGGAGAAATGATAATGGCCCAGGTGTTGAGGAAGCACCAGAGGCAGCAAGGGCTAGTTACCATCTTGATATTAGAAGGCAGCACTAGCATGTTGGATGGTAAAGTATAACAGAAAATGAATCAGAGATGACACAAAGATTTTGGATCTGAGCAAAAAGAAGACTGGAAGTCAGATTTTCTGTGCTGAGGTACACAGGAATAGTAGGGTTCAGTTTTAAATGTGCATGTTTAAGACTTACTGGATATTCTGGTAGGGATTACTGCCCCAGTTGACTCTAAATGGACTTGACATTTCAAGTTAAGTCCAGCAGAGGGTAGATTTGAGTACTGCCAATGTAAAAATATTAAAGCTGAATCTGAGAAATAACATCTAGGAAGCAAATGCTGATAGAAAAGAAAAAAGCATCTAGAGGTGGGTAGAGCTGCCATGCTAAAGACTTGGGTTGTTGCCGTCCGAGCAGTGCCTCAAGGGAAGGAGTTGACAGCTGTGCATGTTGCTACTTGTAGGGCCAGTATAGTTTACACTGAGAATTAAGCACTGGGTTTGGTAATACAGAGGTCACTGTGACTTTGAGAGGAGCCATTTATTTTGTAGTGAATTTAGGGGAGAAAATCCTGCATACAGGGAGTTCTGGTGAGAAATGCTGTGAGAGGAAGTAAAGGCTCCCTCACCTCCCCTGTGGGTACAAAGCACCAGGGCCCCTGTCCCTGCTGGCATTCCATATCTAAGAGAAGATGTTAAAGCGGGCATGTGGTAGTGGAGGGAGTAAGATACTGAAGACCTTTTTCTGGTATGTACCTTTGAGTCCTGAAAGAGAAAAAATTGAGGGGGAGAACGAAAATAAGTAACTTTAACATACTACGTTTTCAGTCTTATTTAGTAAAAAGGAATAAAGTCATAAAACATAAGGTAAACATGGGAGTTCTGACTTGCAGACATACTAAATAACCACTAATCTTTCTCTCTCATCTTGCTTAATAAAGTAGGGTTAAAGAAGGAAAATTATATGACCAAATGAAGTGGCATATGTAGTTTTCTTGAGTGTATAGTTCATGGGAAAAGTTTTAAGTTTTTGAAATTTAAAACTTCATTGCTATAACTTGACATTTATATATGTCATGTCAAACACCCATATATTCTATGCTTACCCTTTATACATTTTATCTTACTGCTTGTGAACAAAAACTGTTTGCTTTTAGGTCAGGGAGATGCGCAGTATGTTGGGAAAAATAGTATCCCCAGATCCTTGCTGCTGTGAAATGAGTCAGGATGCTGTCCTCTCACCCCAGGAAAGCTAAGAACTTGAGATCATCAGTGTTTGCTTGTTTCTACTTTGAGTGTTACTAATGACAGAGAAATAATTGGAATTAAGTTACTTGAGTACTTCCATTCCGTTAGTGCCAAGACTGTTCTCAAATATAATAAAAGATAGAAATAGGCATTTGGTTTTATGATACGTGTCCTTCACAGTTTTGTTTTTTAGGTGGCTAGGGAAACATTTACAGAGGCATCAGATCTCTTTACAGTCAAAAATTGAAAGGTATGGGGGTTGAAGTTTGCATACAGTCAGGTCCCAGATTCAAAGAGAGAAACAGAAATCTTCAGGGAATTACCAAATTGGATAAATTTGGATGAATTACTTTATCCATAAAGGGAATGGTGTACATAAAACATCGGAGGCTCTATGAGAACACCAAGTATAGATGTTTCCTGGAGGGGTTTTTTAATTGTTCTGGGTGGAATGCATGGACTTAAGTAGTAACAGTTCTGGGAAAAATTCTCTATATATCAAGTAGATACAACTGAGAATGGGGCCTACTGTGAGTTGATTTGGTTGACAGCTAGAGCAACCTAGAAAGATAGATGAGATTGACAAGCTGAGTCCCAGTTGATGAACATGTATGGGAAACAGAGCCTCCTTAGTTTATGAGATTGTTTCCCACAGATTCTCTGAGAGTTTGAGGTCACATCATATATAAACAAGCCAAAAGAGTGTTGTCTTTATAAGCTTCAGCTTGGACAGTTATCTCCAGAACATTTTTCATGGGAAAATTCTGATCCTTGCTTATTCAAGATGTTCATTTTGCCAAGGCTAAGGTGTTAGAACTGCATCTCTGCAGTTGGACTGCTTGGTAAGATTTCTACTCCCAGATCCTTGCCACCTTGAAATGAGCTTTGCGATTTTGAAAAACCTACTAATTTCCTCACCTGTTACAAGGGGTCATAATAATACCTTACTGGTGAGGATGATGAGAAATCCATGTAAGAGCACTTAAAGCAATAGCATCTCCCTGTAGTGAGAGTAGAGCAAAGGTTTATGGGATTGGCAGTTGCTTTGATATTCCCGTAGGGCATCTACCAGCATTGTTCCTGCTGAGGTCCTTTACATGTCTTGAAAGTAGAACTTTATTACACTTTCATAAATTTTTTTAAACACGTACCTAAAAGAGGCATCAATAATTGACAGTAAGTTAGGACTTAAGCTTCTAAATTTCTTAAAGCCATGAAGTTTTTTATTGCAGTCAAGAATTATTACAATAATTATGTCTGTGTCAGAGAAAAAAAAGAAATATAGGTAGGCTATTAAAATCTATACTTTCTAATAAACTCTCCAGTTTAGGATAGCCATTAAGACTGTCAGATTTATACAAGGTAAATTTAATATAGATTGTCTATGTTGGTATAAATATAAAATGTTTCTCAAGTATAAGTAGTAGTAAATTTTCTCAAAATTTTTTTCATTTCATAGTCTGTGACACACAGGTAGTTTCCTGAGGAGGGCCTATTGGTATGAATAAACCCTATTCTCACAAATTAGCTGTATTGAGTTCTCCAGGTATTTCATATCTTCAGTTGGTGATAACACCATCTGTCTCATTAGGTGCTAAGCTGAGAAAATTAAAGCCCCCAGCTCATAGTAGCACCCGGCTATGTTCATATTCCTCTCCTGATATCTGCCTCTGTTCCCTTCTGTGGGCTGCATACAGTTCTTAACTCCCAAACAAAATAATAGATTAAAAAACTTAGTGAATTTCCTTGATCCTTTGTGGTACAACCTCCCCCAAATACTCACATCTAACACAATACCTTAAATATTCAGTGAGTTCTATTGATGAGAAATGAATTCATTTTGAAGGAATAAAGAAGACTGAGTGGGGGAGTGGTCAAGAATATGAGCCTTACAGTCAAGCATATTTAAGCTTGAAACCCAGCACAAGCATTTCAACTATGTCACTTGTCAGGATGTTGAACCTCTGCATCAGTTTCCTTGTCAGTAAATTGGGGCTAATACCTCATATTGCAGTTGTAAAGGTTAGTTTTATATGCATAAAGCCCTTAATGCAACATTTGACACATAAAATTATGAGTACTCTTAGTAAACATTTTTAATAAGAGGAGTATATGGAGATTTCAGAATGATGGTCATAAACTGAGAACAGTTTGTTCAGTATGAGAGTCTCAAGAAGCTAACATTTTATCTTCTGTCCCTCTCAAAATGATGTTACAACTTTTTTCCTTGACCAGATTTTTAAAGCCTACTTAATAAAAAAGAAAAAAAATTTGTAAATAGTAAGTTTTTAAAATAGTATAGACAGGGCGTCACTACTAAATCTATGTCATTCTTTTTTGATACCTTTATTGATGCTCAGTATATTACTATATCATTATTAATCATTTCTTATTAATGGACTATCTTCAAATATTTGGTAAGTCCATGTCTTAAAACTTTTCCTGCTTATATATTCTCCTCTAATCGTTGAAAGTCAGTAGCCTCATATATTTTTATATTGGTGTCTAAAATTTTCATCATAGTTGCAAAGCATGCAAAGCAAATCTGGGATTTTCTGGGTCAATATTGACATTTTAAAATAAACTTTTAAGTCCACCTTAAATATATCAAAGGAAATACTCATTACTCTTTCATCCCTATCATCATTCAACTACAGCTCTTTAACAGGCAGAAATTTTAGCTCATTTTTCTCCTCAAATTCTCTCACACACTCCCAATTTTATCCTATAACACATTTTTATCATATATGTCAAGCATGCTATTGGTCAACCTGTCATACTTATCTACAACAAAAATAGCTACAATTTTAAGCTTTTATTGTCTCAAATTATAAAGTATTTTTCAAAATTGAGTTTTTAAAACATTAACAAATCTTAAAAATTACTTTTTATGTTAGCTTCCTGAAAATGACAGTCGTTTTAATAAGAAGGGTGAGGTATCCTTATTGCATGTGTATCCTTGGATAGACCCTATCACAGGAATAGTGTTCTTATAGTTTCCATTCCTTTTTCTTCAAAAAAGTTGGTAAACATTTACAAACTTCAGTAGTCTTTGTAATGGCTAATTTAAAATAATAGACATGCTTTTTAAGAATTTGGGAATGGAAGATTCAGTATAGTAATACAGCATATGCCACCAAGTTATTTTCATTCCCTTTTAAGTAAGTCACCCCACATAATATTATCAGAAATTATTGGGGTAATTATCAGCTAGCAACATAATTTTACAAAAGCTAAAATTTAATTTTTGTTAGAGGCAATTACATTTACCAGACACTGTCATTTTTTCCTCCCTACCTCAGGGTTTTCTGCTCTAGAGCAACATACCCTATTGGGATTTGCTTGGGTAGGAAATCAGGCTCTAATGTAGGGTAGGATAAGAATTGTGAAAGGCAAATTGGAAAGAAAAACCGGTGCCATTCCTGCGAAGTAGCCCAAAACCTTGCCCACAGAAACAGAATTCAGATTGAAGTTAAGGAGCTGCAGTCAACTCTTAAAACTCTTTGCTCACTTCTGTCAAGTGGATCAGGTGTATTTATATATATATATATATATATATATATATATATAGTTTGAAGACTACTACTTACATAAAACATTACAATGAATATTTGCTTGGTTATTTGTTCAGGGTAAATCTCTAGTTATGAGAATGACAGGTTTAGGAGTATGCCATTTTGACAATGAAGCCAGTAATGCCCATTTGTTGTTGACAATCCCAGAGAGTTCATGACAATTTGATTCCCTACTCTCGCTTTATTGGGGTGGTCTTTTTGGCCAGTCTGTTTGAATTTCTATTGCTGCTGAACTCAACCTTTTCACATTTGCATTTGTATTTCTGTGTGTGTTTTGATTTAGAGTACTTATTTTTGCTTTTAGCTCTTTCTACATAGAGATTCATTCATCCTTTGTCAACTGTATTACAACATCCATGACCACCATCATATTTTTTTTTTAAATTTATTTTATGTGTACAAGCACTGGGGTACAGGCCAGAGGTGTGGGGGGTGGTGAGAGGAGTCACCACAGAGAGCAGGGAGCAGAACAGGCAGATCAACAGAAGTACACTGCTGAGGGGAGCAGCGGGCGAGGCAGGAGAGGTCTGCTGTGCCATGTGGGTCCCCCGCCTGGCCGGCAGCAGGGATCAAACTCGTGCTGCAGCGGCTGCGGTTTGCTTCATAGTGCGTTGCTTAACCCACTGCGCCACCAGGGAGGCCCCACCATCATATTTTATTCCTTCATCCATGTT
This sequence comes from Galemys pyrenaicus, assembly GCA_019455555.1. Classification (NCBI taxonomy): domain Eukaryota; kingdom Metazoa; phylum Chordata; class Mammalia; order Eulipotyphla; family Talpidae; genus Galemys; species Galemys pyrenaicus. The sequence continues at coordinate 11,817,959 of JAGFMF010012271.1, forward strand.
TGTAATTTGTTTTGCCATAGCAATGTTTGTTTCAGTAGTTTGATCTATACAACTTCAGGGTAGTTCAAGTCTTGCTTACATAATTTTGTTTTTCCTATTGATTACATAATTGTTCATCTTTTATTTTTAGTGTTTTTTTGTGAACTTTTACACGAAATTTCTTCAGGTATGATATTTTTATGTAGAAGACTTTGTATGAGGGGGTTACTTGTTGAAGTGATGCTTACGAAAGAATAGAGTTTTTTAAACATTTTGGGGAAAAATATAATACATAATAGCTACCCATCTCCTAGAGAATTGGCTTTTTTTTTTTTTTTACATCTCCTTTTCAGTCTTTTTAAATGAAACATCAGGCTGGTAGAAGGCCCCTTTGACTACCATCCACAACCCATTCTGTCTGTCATGTCCCCCTCCACTCCAGAGGCATCTGTTATGATGGCAAGGTATTTTTCCAGTTCATTATTAAACCCATAAGGATTTTATTAGGCAAATGGTAACATGCAAGGAAATGAGAAGGGGCCCTAGAGGCAGGAAGTCTAGAGATTGCAGTGCAGGACTGACCCAGTGATGGAGAGGGAGGAAGGTTAAGGGAAAGCCCCCAGGATGACTCTGTGCTCTAAGGGCTGCCTGGCAGTATCTCTCTTGGGAGTTACTACTAGGAGAAAAACACAGGAAGAAGGTCCACTGCAAGAACCTATTGGGATTGGAGGGTAAAGTCTGTGAATTTGACATCTGGAGGCACATTCTCATGTCTACCACTAAGGCCATGGAATACTTGGTGGCAAAGATGCCATCCTGAAAATGGGAATTAGGCAAATGTTTAAATGTCCAAACTCTCTCGCTCCCCTGCTCCCACTACATTGAGTTCCAGTCCCAAAATCTCAGCTGACAAGGTTTCATCTCTAAGCAGGATATTGGAAGAAGTTATTGAAAATTTGACATTGGGGGTTCTCAGATCCCCTTGTGAGAGTCAGTAAGCTATGTGTTCTGAATAACCATTCATCTGTTTAGTTCCTCTTTTTATTTACCCTGTCACCATTCCATATAAGCCTTTGACCCTTTCTCTCTTCCCTTCCCTTTTAGCCTCATTTTGTTTATTAGTGTCCCACTAGTTTTTTTTTTTTTGCTTAGTCGCATCATCCACTATGTAGTGCCCAATGTCTTTGTCACTCAGACTTGCTTTACTACATATAATTTCCTTGAAATCCTTTTGTTTTTATGTAAATGACATTTCATCTCCCCCCCACCCTTTTTTTTTTTGAATTGAGGTAATGTTGGTTTGCATCATTGTTTGTATTTGAAAGTGGATAGCGGGTCCTTCCTGCTTCATGAGTTATTACCATAGTACGCCCTCCACCAACCTTTCATCTTTCTTATGATTGAATAGCATTCCCTTGTATGGATAATCACATCTTCTTGATCTCGTCTTCTATCAGGGAGCACATAGGTCACTTATATTGTAAAGCTGCAATAAACACTGTGGACCATAGAGTTCTTTTGAGTTAACAGTCTGTGTTCTTTGGATAAATGCGTAAGAGTGAGATTGCTGGATCATATGATATCATTGTTTTTAAGGTCAATCCAGGTCACTTTTCAAAATGGCTTTACCAGTTTATATTCTAACGAGCAGTGTAAAAGGGCTCTAATTTCTCTACATCCTCTCCAGGTCTTTAATACTATTTTTATGAGTGTTAGAGGGCATCTCATTGTGGTTTTTACCTGCACCTCACATATTATTGAAAGTGATGATGAACAGTTTTCATGTCTGTATTGACCTTCTGGTTATCCTCTTTGGAAAACTGTCTGTTCCTATCTTCTGCCCATTTATTAGTTTAGTTTTTTTATTGTTCAAATTGTGTAAGTGCTGGGCCTCCCTGGTGGTGAACCACTTAGGTCTGAGTTCAATCCCCGCCCAGGGAGCTGACCCACTTGGTGCACCAGACCTCTCCTGTCTCACCCACTGTTCCCCTCAGCCGTGCATTTCAGTAGATCTGCCTGTTCTGTTCCCCACTGTCTCTGGTGAATCCTCTTATTCCTCTGCACCTCTGGCCTACACTCCAGTTCTTGCATGCATAAATTATAAAGTAAATCTTTTTAAAAATTGTATAAGTGCTTTATATATCTAGGATATTAACTTTGTCACTTGTAATAATGTCTAAGTATTTTATCATTTTCAGTACAATGTCCTTTTAATCTACTTATGTTTCCTTTCACTGTCAGTTCGTTTTTTAAACTTTTAATATGTGTATCTTTTAACATGCATCCTTGGTGAATTTTTAAATTTAAATGACATATCATATTGTATAATAAGATGTTTATAATCTGACTTTTCTTATCTGTTTAACAAATGATTTTGAAATACATTTACCTTGTAAATGGATTTAGTATTTTTCTTTAGTATTCAATCATATAAATATTGAATATTTTGTGCATCTATTATCTATTACATGACATAACAGTTGCATTTGATTTTTTTTCCCTGTTGTACAGTGCTGTAGTGAACATTCATGAGTCTTTAGTATGTATAGAGAACATATAGGGTTTGTGTACGTAGAAGTCACGTGTGTTCTCAATTTAGTTGAATACTGTCAATTTGCACCCCTATTGGTTGAAACAATTGCCACCTCCTATCATCAGTGTTTATTTTTCAAATTTGTTTGGTGAAAATACTTTGGTGTTCTGGTGTATGTTTTCTTGATTCTGGTGAGTCTGAGTACCTTTTTATGCATTTCTTGGTCAGTGGGAGTTACTCTGTGAATTTCCTGTTCAAGCATTTGTCCTTTTTCCTTTTGCAGTAACATTTCCTTATTAATTTGTAAGGGTTTTTCATTTATTCTGAATATTGGTCCTTCATTTTTATATACATTACTAATATCCTCCTCTGATATTTATTGTATTTCAACTAGTGTCCACTGTCACTTTTTAAATCTTGATATAATCAAATGATTGGTTTTCCATGGTTTTATGGTCATGTGGTTCATGATTTCAGGGTCTTTAAGAATTCTTTCCTAGCATGAGGTCACAAAAATATCCATATATATTCCGCTAATAGCTTCTACACTATTTTTTCCTTTTAGCTCTTTAGTCCACCTGGGTTGAATATGACAGTGATCTAAACTTTTTTTAAAAAGATTTATTTTTGTGTAGAAGAACTGGGGTGTAGGCCAGAGGTGTGGATTTGGGGGGAGGTGAGAGAACTCACCAGCAACAGAGTAGGTAGCAGAATAAGCAGATCTACTGAAATACACTGCTGAGGGGAGCAGCGGGTGAGACAGGAGAGGTCTGCTGTGCCATGTGGGTTAGCTCCCAGGGCAGGTATCAAATTCATGCCACAGCTGCTTGGCTTGCTTGATAGCACTGAGACTTTAACTCCTGCACCACCAGGGAGACCCACCTAAACTTTTTTTTTAATTAGCATAAATTTTTTTTAATTTACATATATTTGACATCCCATCTAAACTTTTTTCTCTTCAGTGAAAAGTAGTTTGGAATAGCAAAGATGCATTGCTATAGACCAATAGATACTCTATGGTATAACTGTTGCAGAGTGCTTTTTTCTTGCTGATATTACTTGTTTTTCACTGTGAATGGATTATTTAGGCACCATGTTTTATAAAGATCATTTTTGGGTAGCATAGTTTTTATTTGTATACTTGATGCATTTGCTATAGAAAATTTAGGAATATAGTTAAGCAAAATGAAGAAAATAAAGCCATTTCTACTGCCTCCATCCTAAGCCATTAACTACTCATTAGACTTTGGAGGTATAGTCTTCCTATCTTTTTATACTAATTGTTAGTATTTTTGAGTACTTTCTGTGTGCCAGATATTTGTCCAGGTGCTTTATAATCTTCACATTAACTCCGAAAGATGAGGTTATTATTTACCTCATTTTACAGATAAATAAAATGAGGCACCAAATACATGATTGATTGAGTTTTCACTTGTTTATTTTTATGAGAATACTATTGTGGTTTTGTAAACTGATTTTTTTTCATGTTATTTATATATCCATACTTTCCCTGTTGGTTTATGCAGCCTTTATTATAAACTACTTCTTATATATAATCACTTAAGAATTTCTCAACTTTGTTTTGTTGCTGTATTTGTTTAGACTACAAAACAGACTTTTAAGTGTTACGATTTTAAAATCTTCACTCATTTGCTTTATATGAATAAATTTCCTTTTGTTGTGATACCAGTCACTACTTCATCTTTGCAAAGTAATGATGCAGGGTATTTATTCTGACTAAATAATCGTTGCATTTGTTTGACTACAAATGACCCACTGCTAAGCAGAGGGTCTTTGAAAAGTTTACCGGCCCTCCATACCAAGGTGGCAGTGACAAACATTCAAATATATTAAAATGATATCATTCTAACAACTTGTCTGAATTTAAAAATTGTGACTAAGCTGTTTAATAGATCATATTCCATATATACTTATATCTAACGTAATTACTTAGATTTAGTGACCAGTGCCAGTGTGAAGTTTCTGTGGATAATGAACAGTAAGAAGTAATTTTATGACTTTTGTGCCAAAATGAGTCTTGTTTTATTTATGTTGGGTTTTGTTTTTTCCCCTCCTCTAGGTAGCCTTTCCAGTAAATATATGACTCAGGGAAAAGCCTCAACGAAGAGGACCCAGCAGGAATCATGAGGGAAGGAAAATGGCAGCACTCTAAATGGCCACTCAGGCATTCCTATTCACTTTGAAAATTAGGTTCATTTCATAGGACACAGCAGCATAGATCAGGCTTCAACTTCAATTTAAGGGAAGATTTTTTTTAACTTAATGAAATTGTTAATGAGGAAAATAAAATTAATATAGTCTTACCTACCAGAAATCCCTATTGACTTAAGGATTTTAATAGAAAGCCATGAGGTATGTATGTAAGACAGGTTTTTAAAAAATGTAACTATGGGCCAGTATTCAATGAATACAATTTCATGTTTTTAATGCTTTCAAAGCACACTAAAAATGGTGTGCTTATAAACCCCTAGTAAATCAATCCCTTTTTTCCTATAAATCCCTATTTTGTTTTGAAGAGGGAAATTATATTTATTATTGTTTACTGAACCCTTGTATGACAGCATATCAAATATGTGTGAACTGCTACTACTGTATTTACAATTTACAAACTTCGTTTTATCAATATTTGTAGAAGTGATAACATGAACATGAGTACCTATTTATGTCAGCCTTCTCTGGGTGAACAGTGACCTGGAGGAGCTTTTGGTTTCTTCCCTCTCTAATTTTAAGTAAATTGACTTACAAGTACTATGTTCATAAAAATGAAATAAGGAAAACAAGTAGTCCTGTTTGCTGCTAAAACACTTTCAAGAGAAAAATGACAAAATAAAAGTGCTTTTTACTCTTTACAATACTCAGAAAATAGGGTGGAGAACTTTTTAAAATCCCTGACAACTATAGAGGTGATTCCAGCCAATCACATGTTTTGGTTGGAGTCATTTCCGGTCTGACTGGAGTCTTTATGGAACTGTTTCTATAACTTAACAAGCCCTTCAGAAGTAGTACGTGATCATAACTATGCCTCAGTTTATTTATCATTTGAAATAAAATCAAAATTCCAACCTGTAATTTTATCCACGTTATTTTCTAGTGAGAGCCCTGAATTTCATGAGGAAACTAGGTTAAGTAGTAAGAGCAGTAGGATCTGCTTCTCTTTAATCCTGCTCCTTTTATGCACTCATGGGATCACTGGTGCTCTCTCCCACCTTTTGTGTTTTAAGCCCTAGAGCTTTGGGGATGTGTGTGGATAAAAGAAGGCACGGACTGACGTGAGGGGGTGAGCACACAGGGAGGGATAAAGGGGGAGCTTGCTGTAGGAGAGCGCCCTTCTTTGAAACAAATTACTCGAAGACATTCTGGCTAAAGAAGAATCACATCAAAATTAACTTTTGGAATAGGGAGTCATGGTAGAATTAGTGCTCATTTCTTATCCATTTGGAACACAATTCATGAATGACACAACCTAGGTTGGAATTGTCCTGCCTGACTTAGCTGCTTTTCTTCTGGTTTCCTCTCTTGTCTTCATGCATGAAGTCAACTTGACGGGGTATAAAATTCCTTCATATATTTTCCGAAAGATTATTGGTGCTGTTCTGTTGTTGACTGGCATGATTATAATAGAAGTCTGAGGCCAGCCTAGTTATTGTTCTGGTTGCTTTTTTTTTTTTCCTGCTTGGATGCTTTATGTTAATTTATCTTCATCATTTTTGTATTAGTGACTTGTCTGAAATGTGTCTTCCTCCTTTTTCAATTTGGAAAAAGTACCTGGGATCTCACTTTTTTTCTCAAAAATACTTTTGTCTTTTCCCAGTATCCCTCTATCATTTCTCTTCAGCACACTAGGAAAACTTAGCAGCATTACGCGCCACATTACTGCCTTGATTTTTAGCCATTTTTCAAATGATTTAGTGATTTTTGTCATTTTTCTATTTCTAGCATGAATTTGGTCATTGTACATTTTTCTTTACCTTTTCTCACACACCATTCTTGTCCTCTTTTCATACAAACTATGTTTTCTTGTACCCCTTAAAGTTTCCTATAATTTACTGTTTCCTGTAGTGGATTCTGCCATCTGTATCAGTCTCTTTGCTTTCAGTCTCACACTGAGGATCACTGGGGTTGGGGCAGTAACCATTATTGGCCAGAAGACCTAGAGGAAAGACTGCTCTTCTTCCTTCACTTCCTTACTTGGATGCTGATGACAGCCTCTTCTGAGCATCCCAGCTGGGGGACAGTGCATCTGCTCCAGGCTGATTGCAGTTCCCAGGGCGTAACTATCTTTCAAGTGCAGCTGGTCTGTCTCTCCTAACGGGCTGCACAAATGCCCTACTACAAAGGTTCTCCATTCCTCTTTCTCGGAAACACAAAAAGAAATTCATCTTTGTAGCCCCAATGCTATACATTTCTTGCTCAGTATATGCAGTATTAGCAAGATACACACTTAGATGTTATTAAAATGTTCTGAGACAATTCCCATTTATTTTTCTTCTTGAAATGTGTTTGACAAATTATGTACTAAAGTCTGAAAGGAAAAATCCAGAATAGGTACGTCAATAGGGTTTAAGAGTGGCACAGGCAAACATAACAAAACAAAAACAACAAACCTCCATAAAACTAAAGAGCTGCTTGGTACTCTTTTTTTTTTTTTTAAAGTATGTTCAACAGTAGGAATCAAGTAATATGCTTTTAATGGAGTGGGATTCTAGACTTCATTAGGGTATGTCTCTGCTAGTTTTCTAGAAGAGTACCAAGGATATGTTTGGTTTTATCGAAGATCAAGTGAAAGCTTACAAGGAAAATACTTCTTTAAATGTCTAGAACCCTGAAACTAAATCTGAAGTTCAGTGTTGAACATTTTCAGATGGTAGATTTCAACCTGTTAATGGAAATCTCAAAGTGGTTACATTTGCAAACTCCTTCAGTCATTCCCACACCCTCCTCACTTCACAGCCATAGTACAGCTGCTTCTCTGAGATAAAGGAGCACACATATTTCATATATAGTCACGAAAACTTTGTCAGAGACCTGTGCCAGTTGCAAATAACATTAAGAATGCCCACTCCACTAACAAGTATGTGACTTGGTTCTTACATGGAAAACAGCTGGCCAAGTTTGTAATAGTTAAAAACTTTTTAATGGAGTACTGCATATTAAAGTGAGAATAGAAGGCTGTTAAATATACACAGGATGCTGAATTAGAAAATTTAGGACTTCTGAGTTGTCTTTTTTAATCATCTAAAGCACTACACTAGAAGTCTTGAGTTTAAGGGTTAAAATAAATAGGGGTGCCAATGATTCTGCCCTACCCAGCTCAAGTTGTGAGGTTACTTAGATGATATGCTCAAGGTTCTTTTGAAACCAGTAAAGCTCTCCAAAACTATAACACTTCAGTAACATTATAAATAGTACATGGTATCTCTTTGTTTTTATTTTAAAAACTTTATTTTTTGGAAAGTTTTAGGATCGCAACAAAATTGAGTATAAGGTAGAATTCTTAAATAACCTTACCCCTTTGAACCACGCTCCCCCACTGTCCACCTGGTGGATCATCTCACTGATGATTTGTTAAAACATCCGAAAATCTACCAGGACACACCACCCAAAGTGCATTATTTAAATTAAGATTCATTCTTGGTGTACATTCCACTGATTTGGACAAATGTATGACATTTATCCACTATTGTATTATCCAGAGTAGTTGATGTATCTTTAACATTAACAATTAGCAAGTATTGAGTGCTGCCATGTGTCAGCCTCTTAAACCTCACATTATCTGTAGGAGGAAGGGTGAGAGAGGCGAAATACTTTTATCTCAAATCTCCCAGCTAGTCGAGATAGAGCCAGGAAGCAAACCCAGCACATCACAAGGTCTCAGTTTCTTCCGTGTGCAGGTAGCCATACTCATTGTGAATACCATCTCAGTAGTAGGGAGATGAAACTTACGGAAATTTTGAACTATCAACCTAAACTGTCAAACACTTAATTGATGACTTCAAAACACAGCAAGACTCCCCCGTTACCACGTCACAGAATCCCTTTTCCTGTTTTCTCCCTGCCTCTGTTTCCAGGAGCAATGTCGCCCACCCTTGATGTCTGTCCATCTGATAACCCTGCAGCACTTATACCAGGATCTGTCCTTCCTGGGCCCTCCATTACCAGGCGTCTTCTCCATTACCAGGCCCAAGTAAAGCGCTTGGACTTCAGGAATATCTGCTGAACTAAAGGCTGGGTTAAGCTCCTGAGTCCTCAAAGCAACGTCTGACAACAGATGTTCAGTCAAGTTTATTAATGGGCACGCGCTATAAATATATTCATAGAGCCGCTCTCACGCTAGGGTTGGGTCCCAAAGACAGACTGGCAGCGTCCTTCAAGCTCATAAGCATCTTGGGAGCTCGGGATTACTTTATTATATACAACTCTGCGGTAACTACGCTGTAAGAACTGCCTTGCTGAACCCAAATGGCAGTGTAACGTGTGCAGCCGCCTGGGCTCCGGAATCATTGCGCCAGGACAGTCCCGGATCCGCGCGGGGTGGCAGGTATTTTCTTAGACCGTGACGCTGCACCCTACCCGTAGGGCAACTCTGGGGCTTCGAGCCTCCAGAGTCCACCCAACGAAGGTCATTCGCGCGAACACCGTCTTTCCGCTTCGATCCTCCTCCTAGAACGTACGTCACGGACCGCTGCTCAGGGATAGTCGCACCGTCCCACCCTCCTGCCCGTCACTCACGCGACCCGCCCAATGGCGGCGGCGGGGTGGGCCCTGCGGGGCGGAGCCTTAGGCGCCGTGCGCCGGAGCTTGTGGCGTCAAAGCGCTCGCCGTGTCCATGGAGAGAGGCTCAAGGGGCCGAGCTCCGGCCTGAGGCACCGGGGCTCTGGGACGGCGAGGATGTCGGCTTCGCTCGTCCGGGCCACTGTCCGGGCAGTGAGTAAGAGGAAGCTGCAGCCCACTCGGGCTGCCCTCACTCTGGTGAGTGGTCGAGGCGCGCGGTCGGGCCCATGACATTGGTTCACCTCCGCCCCGCGTCGGGAGGTCACAGACACCGAGAGCTGCACGGCCAAACGGCAGGGCGCGGGCTTTCCCCACCTTGGCCGCGGCAGGTAAAGGGGAGCAGACGGGACTGCTCCGCGGCAGCCTCGCGCTCTGTGACTACGCTTCCCTACAGGCCGAGCGCCCCGGGACTACATTTCCCAGCAGGCCGCGCGCTGCTGATCGAGGGGGAGGGGCAGTGCGCTGTGGCCTCAGGCCACAGCTACTGCTTTTGGGGCTTCCCCCGACCCCTGCAGTGTCGCAGGCTGTGAGGAAGTGGGCTTTACCCGGGTACCCTTGAAGGGCTTGGGGAGGGCGAAGCTCGCCGACTGCCGGTATATGAGTGCCCGAGAGCAGGACGTGACCCCGCCCGCCCCCTTGCTGGGACTAAGGCCGCGGCGCACAACAGCTCACTTCCTGGTGTCGCTAGTGGAGGTGGCTTTCCCAAACAAACACTGTCTCCAGCAGTCCAAGTTCTTTAAAAGGACAAAGAAGAGTGAAGATTTCCCAGCGTTTTCTGGGTAAAAGGTCAGGCCCACTCCAGGGGCACCTGAATACGTGCCGCAGATACAAGTACTTCTGTAAGAATTTACCTCGCACGCTGAGTTGACAAAAATTTTATGCCTAAAGGACGTTTCCTATGACATTAGCCATTTTACAGTGGTTTCCATTCAGTGGCTTTTAGTACATTAACGTTACATTAACAATATTGTGCAGTCATCCTCTCTACTTCCAAAATATTTCACCCCAAAAGGAAACCCGTGTCTTACAGAGCAGTCGCTTGTAGCAGTCGTTTTGAAAGAGATGAATTTCGCTGAAGAGTTCTTCCGTTGGAGTCTTATCACACATCCCACTTTTGGTCAAGGAAAAACCTTTTTGCGAGGATTCAAAACCTAGAAACTTGGGAAATTGATTATTTAAATGGCATCTTGGGTTTTCTTTCATCTAGGGACATAAATAGAAACCCTATTGCCAGTAAATGAGTTGCAGCAAAATTGAGGAAAATCATGATCAAGTGGGCAAATGTATTTTTATAATGGATCATGGCTTTAGGTTATCTTGATTATATATTGTGTTCTGTATTATTTTTTTCTGTAGCACCAAGCTGGTTGTTATATATCTGCAATAAACACACACTGATCTTAGGATTCTTTGAGGTCTTGAAATCACAGGAACTGGAGGCCATAACTCATATGTTGTGTTTCCTGTCAAGGTTGTAAAAAATAATAAAGAGTTAAAAAAAATTACTTCTGTAATGGGATCAGGAAGTCAGGAGCCTTTTGTCTTCATCACCATTTGACATGTTACCTGTTCTTCAAATTTTTTTTGAGTTAGTCCCTTCCTCTCCTTTTATACTCATTTAGCAGACATTTAAGGACAACAAATAAATGAATTACACAGTTCTTAACATCCAGGGACCAACTCATTGGCCAGGCGTTTGTCACCACTCAGAGTGATAACACAGCCCACATTCTCAGATCTGGAGACACTACACTTGACTCTTGCTCCTTTACATTTAAACACTTACCAGGCTAATTCTGCTACCAGCACAACCTTACGTTGATTTTCACTTCACGAGGACTCACTCCATTATTTCCTCTGATCAACTGCTCTGATTAACTTGCAGGAGTCTGTTGTCTTAACTCACCTACTTCTACTTAAGGAGTTTGTTTTCCTTGTACTTATTAGAAGCTTATGCCAGAGAAGAAGCAAGTCAGTGCTGTTTTCCACTAGTAGCCTATAGTAGAAAGCTTGTCGTCATTTTAATCTTAGATGTTTAATCTTTGTTTGTTTTAAAGATTTATACAAGAGCTAGGTATAGGCCAGGGGGAGATGAGAGGATTTACCAGAGACAGTAGGGAGCAGAACAGGTGGACTGACTGAAATACACTGCTGAGGGGAGCAACAGGAAAGACAGGAGAGGTCTGCTGAGCTGTGTGGGTCATCTTCCTGGCCTGGGATTGAACTTGTGCTTCAGTGGCTGCTGATAGCTTCATAGCACTGAGACTTAACCCCTTATACCACCAGGGAGGCCCCTTAGATGTTTAACCTTGAGTGCTCATAGTGTTCCAGACACTATGGCTTGTGTTGCTTTTTGTATTTAATTTTCAAGTGTTTTGCAGACATTTTAACTGTTAAGTGTAAAAGCGGTGATCAAAGGGTTAATGAGTGGACATAACAGCAGATAAAAATAGAGATAATTCTGTAAAACTGGTAAGATGTAAATTTTGTATCAAGTATTTGACATGTTGCAAGATTTGAAAAGTGCTGTACCTGTGTAGTCAGCCAGAGGTAGATCAGCAAGATGGAATAGATGAAAACATGTTGTCATCATCAATTATCTGCACTGATTGATGTTAATCCGGAATAAGATTGGTGGTTTGCTGGTGAGAAAGACAAAAAGACTGGTGACAGGTTGCCCATGACATTTTTATGCAAACCAGAGACGGTTCCTTGATTGAATACAATAAGACTCCAACCCACCACATCACAGTAAGTGTCAGTACCTTGGACACCTGCAGAGAACACAGCAGGAAGATGTCCCTGATTCCCACATACACAGGAGTTGATAAATGGGATTGAACTTATAGGAACCAAAGTAAAATATGATTAAAGAGTCCCAAGACTTAACATTACCCTACTGACTGAGGCCTTTATTTCCATTGCTGTACAAATCAGAATAGTGCAGCTCTAATTTGGGTCTGGAGTGTGTTCCCACAGCTATGTATCAAAGTGTGAGAGAATGATGGTACATAATCAGTATCATACTTGAAACCCGGGAGAGAAGTTAATTCATTATATGCAGAGGGTACCTTATAACTGAACTTCTTAGTGGCACCTGATGGAGCAGGACTGGGAAACAGTTCATTGACTGGAACTTTTCATTCATTGAAGGACAACCAGCAGAACAACTTAGGACAGTGATTAGCAGTTGTATTTGTATATGAGGACAGCTGAAGAAAAATTACACAGCAAACAATTGAAGTAACCTGAGTGTCTAAGAATGAGAGATTGGTTGAGTATAGATCTTGTTTGTGAGGTGTTACATAGTCGATGGGTTTATTTTTTATTTTATTTTTTTAAAGATTTATTTATGCATACTGGGTACAGGCCAGACGTGTGGGGGATGAAAGGATTCACCACAGAGAGCAGGGAGCAGAACAGGCAGATCAACGGAAGCACACTACTGAGGGGAGCAGTGGGCACAGCAGGAGAGGTCTGCTGCACCATGTGGGCACCCCCCGGGCACCCTCCCACCCACCACCCACTCCTCGCCTGGCCAGCAGCAGGGATCGAACTTGTGTTGCAGTGGCTGCGGTTTGCCCCATAGTGGGCTGCTTAACCCACTGCGCCACCGGGGAGGCCCAGTGTTTTTTTTTTTTTTTTTTAATTAGAAGTCATAACTCTTCATTTTTCACTTACTAATCCTGTGCAAATTATTTCCCAGAATTGTGTTTTCAAATGATGCATGTAAGCCATTAAAATGGTGACTATGTTTGTTAATTGTGTATCAGATAAGAAACATCAAACTTTTAAAATACAGACTACAAAACAGTATATAGACAGATTACATATATACAATTATGCATGTCTATATGTCGCACATGTACTATGATATATTATGAACACACACAGGGAATATGATATATATATTATAATAACATGTATCATAGTATATATAGATACACACTAATATGAAAAGACAAGGGAAACACCATAATTCCAGTCATAGCTATTAAAGAATGAGTTAAAATATACTGTAACTGTTCATTGGCTGTTACCTACCTGGCATCTTTTAAACATTAAAATGCCATATTTCTAGTGAAATTAAACTATATGGACTATAGTTATTGCAGTGTTTTTCAGTATACATGATGGAGTTAACTGAGTTTGTTTTTTCCTTAAACAGCAAAAAATAAAAACTTCCTGGAGAACTACTTAAGGAAATAAAGTATTGAGGATGAAAATTTCTGCTATAGCATTGGATTAAGTAAAAGTGTTGCTTTGAATTAGTAATAAAATGCATTCATCTGCAGTACTTTTTCCCATAATTTTAACAACAAAAGCAGACTGGAAACCTTGTTTTTAAAGGCCAAAATCTCACAGAAAGATATTCTTTGACTTTCGAGAATGGTTCCTGTGATAGAAATAAGAGTAGATTTAAAACCACAGTTTATTTTTCCCTTGAGTGTCTTTCACTATGGAATAAGTAGACCAGTCTCCATTAATTGCTTCTGTTTACTATATCTAAGTGTTTTCTACCAAATGGTGAGCAAAGAAGAAAATAAAATGTTAAACCAAATGAGATCACTTGGAGATAAAAGCACCAGATGTTTGTTGCCAGCACAGAGCACAGAGTGTGTGCCCTGTGTAGTTTGTATAGATAGTGCAGGATTCACGAGCCCTCGCACCTCCGACCTGCCTGCATTAAACCAAGATGATGCTTCTGGTTTTTCTTCCAGTGACTATTTTACCATAACTGTGTCTTGTTATTTTGCCCACTTCCTTGAATTCTTTTGTTGTTTGACAGTAATTAATTTCTTCAGCTCTTACATTGGAACTATAACCATGAAAATTATAAAGCTAGTTTTTATTGGCAATCATTTACAAAGGTAAATGAACACTGAAAAAAAATTTTATAAATAAAAATAAACCTGTAGTTATTAGAGCTTGAAAACCGTGGTCTCCAAAAAAGAAAGAGGCTGTATTTCTTTCTTTTTTTTATTTATTTATTTTTATTAATTATATTTGACATCATTTGTAGTCCCCAGGGAGTATCCACCACCATTTCACCCGTGCACCATCACCTCAGTCCCTTGTGCACACGCTGGCCTCTTCCGCGTCTTTGCCCTCCCCCCTTGCCCCCCCCCCCCATGGTCCCTTTGGTTTA
>JAGFMF010012271.1:11832736-11873099 GCA_019455555.1 Galemys pyrenaicus
ACATAGGAGTACAGGTGCTCTTTTGGATCAGTGTTTTTGTGTCCTTTGGGTAGATCCCTAGGAGTGGGATTGCCGGATCATATGGTAGTTCCATTTCTAATAGACTGAGGAACCTCCATAGAGGCCGTATTTATTTCTCTTAAGCACTTTCCTCTTTCTCCACCTTCACATTATTCCTGTTGTTCTGCTGCTCCAGTTCTCACATAATTGAGGGAAAATACCTTTATGGCCACATACTAATAATGATTTTTTTAACCTTTTTCTTAAAGTGACATACAGTAAGAAATATATATGTACCTATGTACTCACAATATATTAATAACTGATGTAAAAAAGTTTTCCAAAATATTCATCTTTATTAGATGCAGTGCATCATTCTCTTTCATTTTGTGTTTTTAAAAATCCTAGGCTCAACCTTCTAAATTGGTCTCATGGTCTTTTTAAATTGGATCCAGACTGCTTCAACATTCTCATCTGGTGGAACTCCTGCCAGGCAGGAAGAATGTGCTCTGGGCCATCCATTGGTTCTCCCTCACCACTGGCTTAAGTTCTGACTACAGTTACTACCAAGTCATAGGTCATAATATTCACTCTGGGATTTCACAAACCAGTAAAATGTCAAACCAAATAACTAGAGGACCAGCACAGCATTCCCAGATAGAGGAGCTAATGAAACAACGTAGGAAGGCCATCAGCTCTTCATTGTGTTATACTCATCATTGTAGTAATAGCTGGCTTCATCTTGAGCTCTTTGTGTGTGACACTGTTCACATATTTATTTAAAGGTCATAGGAATTCTGAGAAAAAGAGCTTATTTATCTGCATTTAAGCCAAGGAGTGGGCTAGAGAGACATGTTATGAAGTGGACCAGAAATGCTCTGGAACAGATTTTGTCCCTAGCATCCTTCTTTTCAAGAAAGTAGGATAAAAACTGACTTATATGACATTTTCCTCATTTTGAGAACAACTTGATAAACAGCATTTCTCCTGAAATATCTCTTCCTGTTCTTGTTTCTGTAGTTGACTATCTTAGTTCCATTTATATACCCTAAAATACTAATTTCAGCCACATGTGAATCTGTGACCTTTGGTGGGACTAGTAGGAGAAGCATACTCTTCTCTAGGTATGTATTTTGATGGGATTGAAATAGATTTGGGGTAAGCAAAAAAGTAAAATTTTTAAAATTAGAGTTAACAGTAATCAATAGGAAAAATATATGTGAAAGTTGGCTCTCCCCATGAAGTGCTTGATTCTGTCATTGGTTTTTTAATACCTTCTATGAGTCAAAGAGGTCTGCTTGTTGCTGGGCATACAGAGGAGCACAAAATGGATGCTGCCTGGAGAAATACACCTGTAATGTGAATAGATGGTGCCATGGAAATGATGACAAGGCATTGCCTTGCCTGGGGGGAACAAAACTTAAAAGGATGTTGCTAAAAGATATTTTTAAAATAAACAGAGTGCTTTGAAATTGAGTTCATGTTTGTGTATAAAGTCTACAAGATGTTCTGTCAAGAATATAACAAATTTATTATTATAAGAATTTGATAAATATAGACTGGCATAGTCTTACACTAGGAAATACATGACTGAACTAAAAACATTTTTTTTCCAGACACCTTCAGCGGTAAACAAGATAAAACAACTTCTTAAGGATAAGCCTGAAAACGTAAGTAAAACCAGGCAAATATTTAGGAAAAGCAATAAATTTATCTTGTGATAAAAGTGTGCTTTCATTGATTAGGGTTTTTATATTTAAAAATAAAATCCACTTAATAGGAGTGGCTAATGGTTTTTAAGAATTCAAATAATAATGAAAAGGAAAAGTCGTTTTATCACCCAAACTGTAAAGTGTTTTCTAGATTCCATTGTACAAACAGTATTACAATGTAATGGAAATTCTAGTATATTCCTCCTAAGAGTTATTAAATGCTAAATAAATCATTGTTACAACTCAGTTTATATAGATTGATGACGAGTATAAATTGACCAAATGAAACTTTAACAGTGGATTTGAGGAGTGTTTGTTCATATTAACATGAAAAGAATTGAGCTAATGATTCATTAGGGGTAATTCATGACATAGGCGATCCCTTTTCCAACTCCAGTTACCTAAACTGTATTTTCATATACTCTTCATGTGCCTTTTCAAGTACTAATAATTGGACATTCTGCTTGCTTGAGCCTTTCCTGTTTAAGATAAAAACTAAGTCAAGCAGTCTGATATGCGCTCCAGAATTACAGCTAGGCAGATTATTATTTTTTTTTTGTTTCATTCACCACTGAGTGATGCTTTTTATTTATTTATTTTTAAAGATGTATTTATTTATGCATACAAGCAAGGGGATACAGGCCAGAGGTGCGGGGGGCGGGGTGGTGGTGGTGAGAGAATCCACCAGACAGAGTGGGGAACAGCACAGGCAGATCAACCGAAATACACTGTTGAGGAAGCAGCGGGTGAGGCAGGAGAGGTCTGCTGCACCATGTGGGTCACCCCCCCAGCCAGCGGCAGGGATCAAACTCATGCTGTAGTGGCTGCGGTTTGCTTCATAGTGCGTGCTTAACCCACTGCGCCACCAGGGAGGCCCCCTTATTTATTTTTTTAATTAGATTTATTTAATTAGATTTTACATCATTTGTATTCCCCAGGGAGTACCTACCACCATTTCACCCATAAGCCATCACCTCAGCCCCTTGTGCTCCTTCTACCCTCATCCCCATCTTTGCCTTCGCTTCCTCCTCCCCCCCCCCCCATAGTCCCTTTAGTTTATCTTTGACCTTTTGGTCATGTTGAGTTTTTGTTGTTGTTTGTTTGTTTTTGGTTGTAATTGCCCAATTCCTTGAGCTTACTCTTTTTTTTTTTTGTAGTTGTTGCTCTTTCACATTCCTCCCAAAAGTGAAGCCATCCAATATTTTTCTCTTGCCTTCTGACTTGTTTCACTGAGTATAACTCCCTCTAGTTCCATCCATGTTTCTATAAATGGCCCTGGTTTCTCATTTTTGATTGCTGAATAGTATTCCATTGTGTATATGTACCACATCTTCTTGATCCAGTCATCTACTTTTGGGCTTTTGGGTTGTTTCCAGGTCTTACCAATTACAAATAGTGCTGCAATAAACATAGGAGTACAGGTGCTCTTTTGGATCGGTGTTTTTGTGTCCTTTGGGTAGATTAGGCAGATTATTTGTTATGCTGAATATGTGAAATTCCCTCTCTGTCACTCTGAAGGTAAATAAAACCATAGTTCTGCCTTACTGGTTAAGGTAGAAATGATTGTTCTGAATGCTTCAGCTTGTCAAAATTCCCATACAGGCAATGTATGGAATGCTCTAACTTATGCTCTTTACCAAGTTCCTACCTTTTTCATGATTTATTCCTTTTCTGGAGCTAGTAGACTTTGTTGCTTTTCAGAGAATCTGTCTACTTGGTGAAATATTTTTTATGGTAAATTTACTGTGTACTTAAATGAAAATGTAGATAGGACATAAGATTAGAAATTCAATAAATATTGTTAGATTGTTGCATTAAAGTAAACATTGGTGTTTTAAAAATGCTCTTTGGTCATCTTTTAAACTTACACCTGTATTGTTTTACTTCCTTGTATTTGAGAATGTTTATCTAGTTCTGTTTGAGAATTAAGACTGTATGATGGCCTGTATGATGCCATGTGGGTGACCCATGAACCTAACTTCAGGAAAAATTCCTGAGAACATCTCACACCATGAAGTGAAATAAAAACATTTCAAAGTCTGATTTTTTAGGTAGTCACCTTTACCATCAGATACTTTAATTTTTCCTTTTAAAATGGTATTCGCTTTTTAAAATTAAAACTTTTCTTAAAAATGTTATTCTGGGACCTCCCTGGTGGCACAAGGGGTTAAGTCAGCACTATGAAGCTATCCACAGCCACTGCAGCAGCTGACCCACATGGCACAGCAGACCTCTCCTGTCTCGCCCACTGTTCACTTCATCAGTGTATTTCAGTCAATCTCCTTTTCTGCTTCCCATTCTGTCTCTGGTGAATCCTGTCACCCACCCACCCCCACCCTCTGGCCTACATCCCAGCTCTTGTATGAATAAATAAAGCTTTAAAAAATAATAATAAAAAAAATAAAGATGTGATTCTGGGCCTAAAGGGTTACATAGAACATTACCTGCTATGGATAATAATTACATGGGAAATCAGTATCTTTAGTGGGAAAAATGAAGCTGATATTTCTGTAATAAAAAGGACTGTGTTTGCATAATCTAAATGACAAAGTACTGGAAGAAAATGCTTGGAGTGCAGTGACTGTAGCTGTTGGGTTAGTATGGCCCTCCTCTTGTTTTCTATTTATATAATTGTTTTTCATTGTTTATGGATCCTCAGTACTGTTATAATGATGTTTGTATGATGGTTACATGTTTTAAATGCTCATTCCCCATTCACTTACACTTCTTAAAAGGACATTTTGTAACCAGAAATCTAATACTCATGAGGAAGTGAAAAATATCAACATAATTGTTTAGTAAGTACTACTTTAAAACTAAGTTTTATTTGCGATTCTTTTTCAGGTAGGTGTAAAAGTTGGTGTACGAACCAGGGGTTGTAATGGTCTCTCTTACACTCTGGAATACACGAAGACAAAAGGAGATTCTGATGAAGAAGTTGTTCAAGATGGTGAGTTCTGAGCAAACTTTTTCCAAACACTTAGTTTTGCCTAAAATAGGAGTGATGATAATCGTGATAATAAAAGCAGAAAAGGCAAATATAGTGCTTACTGTGAGATAGACATGTCTGATGCACTAATTGATAACCTGCAGCAGAACGAGAATGGTACCTTATTGTCCACATTGTGCAGATGAGGAAACTGGGGCAAGAAGTTAAATATTGCCAAAAGACACACACCTACTCAGTGGCCTAGTAAAAAGTTGAGCCCAATCAAGTTTACTACGTAGATTATATTGTTAGTGACTAAATAATATATTATTGACAAGCTTGTTTATTTGTTGGATTATAAGAGATCATCATTGTATTAATAGTTGGGTTGTCAGTTACGTTAGTTATCATTGTCACAGACTGGTTTTAAGATGACAGAATTTTAAAGTGAACCAGCCGTTGTTGGTTGAAGCAGCAGTTTGACATCCATGTCAAATAATGTCATCTCATGCTTTTGAGGAATCTTGATTTCTAATTTTTATTGAAAATCTCAGTACTTTAGTAATTATATTTTGCCTGCACGCTCTGCTCTAACCAGTAATCTGAGAAAGCTTACTTAAAATATAAAACATAAAACTACAATTCCAGGTGACTTCATTGTGCAGGGTTTTACACAGGTGGCCTTGTATATCAGAGGTGTGCTGTTGGCTAGCTTTCGTAGGTTCCTGCTGCAAATTTATTTCATTAAACTGAAGTTACTGATCAATAAAAGCACTTGTTAATATGTTGTTTTTTTAAAATCAATACAGAAACCTTAAATTTTTTCTTAAAAGATCTAATATGTCATTTAGTTACTGATTTTCCTAGGTTTAATTAAGAGATTTAATATGAAATGTTAAAATGCTTTTTTATATTTAAGTAATGACTTAGTTCCTTATAATTATGAAAGAAAGTACAGTTGTATTTGCAAAGATGCCAGCTTCTTCTGCTTACTTAATACTAGGGACTCATGTTATTACTAAATTTTCCTGCCCATAAATTCAGAGAACCACAACTGCCGGGTTGTACTGATTGGTTTTATTAAACAATTCCACTGTATCCCAGCCCTTGGTGTGTCTGTAAGTTTGCCAGTGTGTTGTGTGTACAGAATGTCACCTCAGGGATTTCATAAATTTCATTGACTTCGTCTTTACAAAATCTCTTTGAAGATGTACACATTTTCTTCATGTAACAAATTTTGGAAAAAGAGGGTTAAGTACAATGAAAAAACAAATTCTAGTTTTGCATCGAATTGCCTTGAAATTTACTGGTATTCAACCACCCAGCCTAAAATAATTGTTTTTGACATAATTTTTGTGTGGGAAAAGGGATAGACAGGAAACTGAGCACTAAAGGCCATCAAGGAAATAATGAGACAGATTCAGAAGCTTCCTGTCTGACTTTTGTTAGTGGTTGCTATTTAAAATTCACGTGTGCTTTGAGTCAACAGGTTCTATCAGGCTTGCAGGCTTTATATGACATGTTTTCTTCTCCCCAAGGAGTCAGAGTATTCATCGAAAAGAAAGCACAGCTAACACTTTTAGGAACAGAAATGGACTATGTTGAAGACAAATTATCCAGTGAGTTTGTGTTCAATAACCCAAACATCAAAGGAACATGTGGCTGTGGAGAAAGCTTTAATATTTGACTCCCTGACTGCTCTATCTGTAAGTCCCAAGAAGGTGGAAGTCCTGGGACTTAATGAAGAATTCATGTGGCTGTCACATCCTTAAAGTTTATAATGTATGGCTGCCTTTTGAGGAAAATAAAGTGATGCATTTTGAAAATGAAGCCAGTGTTTTAGATTCCAGAAAAAGTGATATTTGTATTTGTTTTGGAGGACAGAAATTTGAGACACCATTGCTCTTTGAAGTAATTTTTCTTATTCTACCCTTCACTTAATGCTCTGACATTCTTCCTGTTAGAGCCAATTTAGTGAAAGTAATGGCTTTGAATGGCTTGACTGTGCATCTCCCAACCAGATCAATAGAATTCAGCGGCTGGAAGACTGCTGGTGCGACAAGGTGGTACATTGTCTTTTTACCCAGACATGGCATAGCCTTTCTATGTTTTTTATCCAAAATTTCATTGTCAGATTTGCTTAGCCTTTAGGAGTACCACCATTATATGAAAGTATAAGACAAAGATTTCTTTGAAATATAGTATAAGTGCTGAGTGAAGGGATCAGAAGGTAAATACTTCACCCACCTGTTACTTAATCCATTTCTTTGCCATCCTACAAGTTCACTCAGGGATGGGATCTTAAACTGACTTGGATGCTTTTCATTGGAAGGTCTATTAAAGTCATCTGGCCCACCCCCTCAATTTTATATCTGGGGACCCAAACCCTAGGGAAGCTGAAGGGTTTTTATCCACTCTCACTCTGCAGGCTTGGTAGGGGCAGAGCTTACACCAACCACGTCTCCCTTTTCTTGTAGGTGACATGTGAGCTCCAAGGCAGTCAGGAACAGTAAATAGGTGGTCTGACTTCCTTAATCAGTCAGCTTCTTAGTAAGGTTTCTTTGTAACTTGATGGAGAGCATTTTTAGTTTTATTTTGAGTGAGAATCTTACTTTAAAACCCATTTATGTGAATTACTATCTTGTTTTTTTTTAAACTATGGAAGAGTAGATTCTACTAGCAGGGAAGAAAAATTAGAGAAGAACCCAGAATTATTCTTTTGGAATGTAGTGGTAATGGTCAAGCAGAACATGGGGGTCTTTTCTTAACAGTCCCAATGTTTGTTAACCTTCAGAATCCTAAATCACTAAAATTTTTAATCTTAATATTTTAACCTAATATTTTTATCACCAACTTTTCTTTAACCGTATTCATTTTGTCATTTAGTTACTGATTTTGTGGTTTAACTATTTTGTGAGATGGCGTATATGCTTTTTTGAAAAGCTGATTCACATGAGGGCATATTTACTTAAGTACCTGGCACAAAATGCACCATAACCTGAAGCGGTAGCTTTACGTAAATGCTCCTGGCTTTGTATCATTAAGATAATTGTCAATCCACTTATAATTTGTGCAATACTGTATGTGTATAAAGATTGAGTTGTCAATTAAAAAAAGTACCCTATTTGTGATCATAAAATTGCCTTTTCTTTTCAGTAAAAGGGTTTCGGAATGATAGCTGTTAGAACTGATAATAATTCCTGCAAAGGTTTTCTGACTGAGATTTCAGAGTCTTTAGGCACCCACAGGTGCTTTACCTGATCACACATTGACCACCCCTCCCACGCCCGCCCCCCTTGCTGCCACCCAGACTCCAGGAGGGAAAGTACATCCACATTGGTTTGGTTTTCAGCAACTGAGAGGTAACAGACAAGGACCAGATTTCACTTTGAGTTAGCAAGATGTAAAGATACTTATCTCTAGAAAAATCTGGTTCTATTAAGTGGGAATTTGTACCCAAATGTATTTTTACTAAATACCCACCATGGTGTCCAGTCTTCCTGTCTGCATGAGATGTCCTTGGTGCCATGCTGAGATGACAGAATTTAATGGTGAGATAGTTTGCCAAACAGTTTTAACTGTGAGTGCTGTAGACAATCTTTCTTTAGGTATTAAGCTTACCACAGGGACCTCCAGCCTCATCCCCAATCATTAGCTTCCTTGTAGTGGGGTGGGGAGTTCCCCAACTCAGTCACCACTGTTTTAGCCAGCAAATCCAGGTGACCTGGAGGACCCAAGAGCCATTTTAGTCCTTTGAACCAGAGTCTTCTCAAATAGATCAAATCTGACATTTCAGGAGGAAATGAAAGAAAAGGAGTCTTATTTCTTTGAATGGTCACTTCAGATGTCTTAGGGTCTTGACTTTTATAGGAGATATAATTTTTAAGACTTTTTCTGGAATAATTATACTTAACATCAAACTTACCACTTTAACTTTTTAAGCATACAATTCAGTGGCATCAAGTACGTTCACATTGTTAGGCAACCACTACCACCACCTAATAGTTTATTGTAGAATATTTGGGTTTTCCATTTATGTCATTTGCAAATAGTGATAGTTTCCAATTTGGATTCTTCTTATGTCTTTTGCCTAATTGCTCTGACTATAGCTTCCAATACATGTTGAGAAATAGTGGTGAAAGGATATCCTTGTCTTGTTTTGATCTTAGGGGGAAATGCTTTCAGTGTTGCACTATTGAGTATGATGTCAGTTATGGTTTTATCATATATGACTTTTACTCTATTGAGATAAGTTCCATTCCCATTTTGTTGAGACTTTTTATCATAAATGGGTTTTGAATCTTACCTAATGATTTTTATGACTCTGTTGAAATGACTGTATCTTTTATATTCCTTTTTGTTGGTCTGGTGACTGACAGTGATTTGCATGCACTGAATCAGTCTTACCCCCCCCTAGAATGAAACCTACTTGACCATGGTGGATTAATCACTTTGTTTGCTAGGATTTTGTTGAGGATTTTTACACCTATGTTTTACACTATGCTGATCTGGGATATTGACCGATCATTTTTTGTGTGCTGTATTTGATTTTGGAATCAGGAATATGTTAAAAAGCTTTCCACTCTCTTCAAATTTTTTTTAATTACCCAATTGCGATAGTTATTTTTATGTGTAACTTGAAGCCCCTTGTGTGCCCAGACTAATTATTTCTAGTTTCTGGAGGGTGTTTCAGGTTGTGATTAGCCTTTGAATTGGTTGCCTCAATAAATTTCCCTACCTAATGTGGGTGGGCATCATCCAATTCTTTGAGAGCCTGAATATGACAAAAGACAGAGAAAGGAAGAATTGGCCCTTTCTTCTCCTGCCTGGCTGCTTGAGCAGGGACAGGTGACTTCATCTTCTCCATCAAGCCCTCTAGTTTTCAGACCATCAGAGTCATACTAAATCACACCATCTTATAGATGGCATATCATAGAACTTCTAGGTTTCCATAATTGCATGAAGCCAATTCCACATAATAAATATTATTGGTTCTGCTTCTCTGGAGAACCCTGACTAGCTATATCAATAGATTCCATTCTGGAAAATGGTTATTTGGGCAAAGTTTTCAATGATTTTGCTGTAAGAATCTCCTGAGTGGGGAACCATTTAAGAATGGGGACAGAGTCCAGAGCATGTCTACACAGTTTCATGTAGTGAGTTGACATAACCATGCAGCTCACAGTCTACTTCTAACCAGATCATCTATGCAGGTATAGGGAACATAAGTTTTCTCCTACCTAATTGCCTCTGTGTCTCCTTTGCACTTTGTGCATGTCTATAGAAGGAAAATCCTGACTGATTAGAAATTACATCCAGCTATTTAATGTTTTTTAGAAAAATGCTTTTCCATCCTCCACTCTTCACCTATTATCATCCTTCTATCTGCTCCTGGATGATGATCATCAGGTCCTTTAAATCACTTCACTGTTTATGTGACACTGAAGATATCTGTATGTCACAATGGACAGTCACTCATTTACCCAACACATCCTAGGCATTAACACCTGCCAGGTACTGAATGAGGCCACGGAGCTGCTGGATGAAGAAGACTGAGCCCATCCCTCCAGGCTGCAGGTTCATGAAGAGATGGAAATTAACAGATAACTATAAAGCAACTGGTAAGTACAGTGATTGATAGACTCCTGGAGTATAAGAGAGCACAGAAAAGTAAAAATTAAGCTACTATGGGCTTGGAAGGGAAAGGTGAGTGGAGTGGGCCTTGAAGAAAGGAACAAGAAGGACCCAGAGATGAGTACTGAGGTAGTGGCTGAATTCATTCCTACAAATAGATTGGGAGAGATCCATCCCCTTCCAGCAGACAGTTGACCCAGCTAATCATGATGAACCACATCATCATCCACTTTGGCCTTCTCCATGAACAGCCCTGTTCTCTCCTTGTATCTCTGTGCCTCCTTCTTCCCCACCATGTTTCCACCAACACCTGCCCCCTGCTCCATACCTAGTGTCCTTTCCCCTCCCCTTCCCTACATCCAGCCTGGAGAATATACAGCTTCAGTAGACATGAGAAATAAGAGAGGAAGAGCTCAGAATGGTAGAGAGCTTCCTCTCCCCTTTTCCAGAAGCAGAAAATGGGAAAAGCTTTCTCTCTTAACCCAAAACTGAATGATGGAAATCAATGATTGGGTCAAACTGGCTTCCATCCAAAGGTGCCAGTATTGCCCCTCCCCTTGCCACAGCAGGACTCTCAGTCCTCAAGGCCACCATCCATCGCACCAATGTAGGCCTGAGTAGGTATCGTTCCCTCTGGACTGTTGTTTGTGACAGCACAGCAGTTTTCCATGGCAATTCCATTGCATAGAATTGTACTATTCCTGACCCAACCTACCCTCTCCTACCCCTCCTGCTGCCCACCCAGGGTTTCTTTTTACTCCTTTCCTTCTTTATGTGCTGCTTCACATTTCAGTTGCTGGGAGCACCTGCAGGCATCCTGGAGCATTGGGGTAACACAGGGCTAATACTGCTGACCTAGAATCCCATTCAGTACATTACCAGTTCCCTGGAGAAAAGGGGACATGAATCCCACCACAGCTGCATGGCCTTTCTTTTGTATCAAAGGAAGTAGAGTAGAAATTGTCATAGGTACAGAGGTCGGGCACAATGAAATCCTTCACAGGGACCACCCAGGAAGTCTGTACTCTCCTCATCAGGTCACTGAGCTGAACCATGTCTCCCATTTCTGGGTTTCCACTTTTAGGAGTTTGGTGCTTTTCTTTCCAAACTCCACCCTGCAGGCTAAGTGCTGCTCCTCCACCAAGCATACTGGAAGCAAGCATGGGTCTCCGCTAGAGCCAGCACCCACATACTGATTCTTCCAAATTCTCAAACACTGGCACCTCCCTCACCTTTCCTGTGTCCCTGCCTCAGCCCACGCTACCCAGACACAAACTCTGAACTGAAATACCAATATCACAAAAAGATGCTCATGGCCTGGACGCTGCAGGGGCTGGTCCATTTGGTGTTTGCTGGAGGAGTGTTTCCATATTTCCTGCTGACTGGTTGTGTGAGGCTTGTTTACTGTGTGGACCACAGGGTTCCAGCTATTTAACCACCAGGTGTTTTATGGAGCCCTTACAATACACGTCGCACCTGGTATTGTGGAGCACTCCACCAGGTGGCAGCCTCGGCACCCCAAAGCTTTACCCTTCAGTTGGGGCATGGCATAGTAGTTGAAGGCAGTCGGGGTGGCCGCTATCGCGGGCATGTTACTTAACAAAGTTCCAGTCGGCAACAGACCACGCTCACAGTGGTGATCCCAGCAGGCTCTCCACGTAGCCCAGTGTGTAGTAGCTGCTCCATCTCGGTAAGTATAATCACACTGACAGTCACAGTGAAATAGCCTGAAGATCCTTTTCTCAGAATATATCCCTGTTGTTAAGCCACGCTTGACTACAAACAGCTAATTGAGCACCCCCAGCACCAGGCAGTCTTGTAGACACACTACATAAGTCCACTGATTTGATGCTCACACGCTCACCAGGAGACATATCCCCACCCCCATGTGACATACTGTTCCCTGAACACTGAAGTCGATGAGTCCAGAGCACATTCTCTTGCCCTTTATGCTCAAATGACGGGTACAACTAAGTTAGGTGGAATATGGCAAGTGCCATTGAGGACACAAAGGAACACTCAGGGATGCTCAGAAAAGTGACAAGTGACTACCCTCAGGAGCAGAGATACCATGAGCTCTGACAAGTTGGGCCG
This sequence comes from Galemys pyrenaicus, assembly GCA_019455555.1. Classification (NCBI taxonomy): domain Eukaryota; kingdom Metazoa; phylum Chordata; class Mammalia; order Eulipotyphla; family Talpidae; genus Galemys; species Galemys pyrenaicus. Next base: position 11,845,106 of record JAGFMF010012271.1, read on the forward strand.
TTAGAAGGAAAAAGGCAGAGGGTAGGGGGCAGGCGGGGGTGTTTCCTATGGGAAGAACAGAAGAAGGGGGCATGGAAGTAGAGAAAAGAGGCATGTGTGGGGAATACCAGTACACTGGGAGGAGTTCAACTGTCTGAAAGGGAAGTGGGGCAGATACGGGGGTTTCCAGCTGTGGCTGAATGGTGAAAAGCCCTGACCGCTTGTCCTCTGAGCTGCTGTGTGAGCTGGGGGAAACCACTGACAACTTTAAGCACAGCAAATCTGGGTCAGAATTCCTTTTTAGGAAGGGTAACTGAGAGTGGTGATTAGAAATAAGCTGGAGCAAGGGATTTTTAGGCACTGAAGCTGTTCTTTAAGATACTCACTGGTGGATACATTTGTCAATATCCACAAAAGGTAAAACTGAAAGAGAAGGCTAATGCAAATTTTAATTTGACGATAATATATCAGTGTTGGTTCATCACTTCAAACAACAGTAAAACTAACGTGAGATGTTAAACATAGGGAACGCTGCATATATCATGGTCTGGGGTGAACACTTAACAACCGAGTTTTCTGTAAACCTTACACTGTTCTTAATATTGAATATGGGGAAAACATTAATATAGTTCCAACAGATTAAAACAATTCTATGAACCCACTAGAAAGCTGTCACACCAGAATGATGGAGAACATCAGGATGTACTAAGTGGAGTGAATCTGCAGATGTGATTCTACACAAAGCAGTTAAAAACTGAAACTAAGAGTTGCCATGATAATCATCTACAAACCAAATTTGATTCGATCAAAGCTTCCTTCCCTTGGCCAACTCCTTTAGGTTCATTCCACAAGTAAAGGCAGTGACATTCTAATCAACCAGTGGAGTTTTTCTAAAACAATAAGAAGACAACTTTCTAGGATGAAACTGATTATCTTCATTACTAAGCACATTTAAACTCTGACATCTCTGTTATCAATTACAATTTTTACTTTACACCTACTCTTTAGAGAACTCTTAGATGCATTAGACATTTATTTTATACACACACACACAAATACACATGTATGGGAGGTTAGAAGGAGAAAGGCATAGGGTGTGATCAGCACCCACCTGTGTTTGTTGCCATTCAGTGATATTTCGCAGGTCTGTACTCTCCAACAGCACTGAATGTGAGTCACTCTACTGTGTGAATGTCACTCACACGTCAGAAAAAGTTGAATAAACAAAGTTAACCTTAACATATTTATTTAAACCAATATATCCAAAATAGCACACTACTGCTGGGCCTCCCCTGGTGGCGCAGTGGGTTAAGCAACGCACCATGAAGCAAAACAAAGTCACTGCAGCACAAGTTCGATCCCTGCCTCCGGCCAGGGAGGGGACCAACATAGCGCAGCAGGCCTCTCCTACCTCACCCGCTGCTCCCCTTAGCAGTGTATTTCGGTCAGTCTGCCTGTTCTGCTCCCCACTCTGTCTCTGGTGAATCCTCTCACCGTCCTGGACTCTGGCCTGTACCCCAGCTCTTGTGTGTATAGATGAATAAATCTTTAAAAAAAAAATAGCACACTACTATCAGCATACCAAAAGAAAAAGACTTTTTCAGCATGATCCAATATACAAGTCCTTAATGAGATAGTTTGCATTCTTTTTTCATACTCAGCCTGTCTCAGTGTGGACTAACCACATTTCAAGGGCTCAAGGGGTGCACAGAGCTAGCAACTGCCATATTGAAGAGTGCAGATTTAGAAAACACCTCAAGCAGCAATTAAACTCAGCCTGTATCACCCATGATGTATTTAGCTAAGATGAATAAATGGCAAACACAGGCCTTGGGAATAGTTTGGAAGTCTGGATTAGCATCAACTATGAGACCATTGATACTAAAGTGCAGAGCTCTTTTCACAGATTTAAAATGTGAAGTCAAAATAATACAGTAATTGTGATGTGACTGCCTCTGGTATGAGGACTAGTTCTTATGGCAAAACCTAAGGATGATATAGCAAAATGGTGCTGGTAACATCCAAGAAAGTGGACCTGCGGGAGCAAATGCAAGACTGTAATGCTGTGGGGACAGATTCTAAGGAGCTGGGGCCCCTTTCTGTCCTGGGGCACCACAAAGTGCTTGTTTTAAAATAATAGCGTATTAATAGATATTTTGCAGTTTAATTAAGGTCAACAGACTAGGCGGTATCAGTGAAAAGATTGTTATTCACAGTTCCTAAGAGGAAAGAGTACTCCAAGCCAGTAGTTAAAAGCACGTGGCCATGAGAATCCTGGGGAGGCCTCAGCAGCCTCTTTCAGTAAACTCAGAGTACCTAATGGCTTCCTGTCCTGATTTTGTCATGGCACAGTTTATCCCTGAGGGCTCTATATGTTGGAGAACTGCTGTTTATAAAATCAAACCCTCTCTCTGTAAGATGAATTCATGGTCACCTTGGAAACTTTTTCTTTGATGTTTTTAGTTGTAGTTTTATAAACAACTCACTCATTTATTGTCATTATATAGGGTTCACTTCTCCCACTCCCAAATCCCTTGAAACCTGTTCTTCCTCCAGTCAGCAAGCATACGACCTTTGAGCTAACTGGTCCTTGTGCTTGGAAGGTTCTCCTCGCAGTTATCCTCAGGGTTCACACTTCCTACAAGTCTTGCAGTCTCAAAGGTCACCTTCCCAATGAAGTCTACACTGACCATTCCGTTTAAAGTTGTGTGCACACACTCACAAACTTATATGCCACTCCCTCTCCCTATGACCCTAATTTCTTTTATTTCTTTCATAGCACATAAGAAGATTTTCAAACCTTTTTATTTGGTAAGAGAAAAAAAGTAAAAAAGAAGTTTAATAATAACATATATACCTTCTGTATGCATGAGAGAAACCCATCATAACTAGCCCACATGACTCAGATGCCATTACACTTATTAATTACTTCATTATATGTATGATTTCCTGCATATCTCCCTTGTCTGGCATGCAAACGTCACAGGAGCAAAAATAATTGTTTTGTTTGCTCAAGTTTCGCAAAGACCTAAGCAGTGGCTAGATCATAGCAGGTGTTTATAAATAGTTGTAAATGTTTTAGAAATTTTATTTGTGCACGTATTTCTTCACTTGCCTTTGTATTCCTAATACCCTTTGTAGTACCTGACACATTAAAAACATTTAATACTTGCTGAATTGATACTGTCTTCATAAAGTACATCCAAAACTTTAGGCACAAAAGAAATGAACAAAGGAGAGAGAAAAGAGGTGTGTGTGTGTGTGTGTGTGTGTGTGAGAGAGGAAATAGAGGTGAAGTTCCAAAGACCATCAGATGGTGGCAGAAGAGTACAGTCAGGATCCCTTGGCAAAGACCAGATTTCATTGTATAAGGTAAATACCTTTAAAGCTGCACCTTCAAATGGCCATTAAAAGGGATTATAGGTGGGTATTGGTTTCAAATATAGTGTCTTAATAGAAATAAGAAGAGTAAGCTCCTTGAGGTCAACATCCTTGAAGACTTGTTCAAGATATTTGATAGTGATAAGTATCTAAATGCTTAAGCTAAAAAAAAAAAAAAAGTTTTCAAGGAAGCAGTTTCCCAAGCAATAATAGAAACAACAACGATAGCTGCAAAAGTGATGAGATGGTATCATTTTTATTCCTAATATCATCTCTCTAATTTCATACAAAGAAGGAATCCATACCTACCACCTTCCTTATGGGACCCTAAACCTCTGAGCCACTGTCCACGGCCCTATCACCCCAGGACCAGGAGCCACACAACTAGGGACCTCCCTACACTCCAAAGCCTGAGGAAATTACTCAAACCAACCAACCCTATGGCTGCTGGCCCTGCCTCACCTGCTCCTTCCTATGGAAAGCGCTCTAGGGGAGTTCTACACATACATGTAAAACCTCAAAATCTATTGATTGATGACAAAGGTGCAATTAAACTGGCTGATTTTGGCTTTGTCAGAGCTTTTGAAATACCTGTCAAAGTATATACTCATGAAGTAGTAACACTGGTATAGATTTCCAGAAGTACTGTTGGGGTTGGCTCACTACTCAACTCTAGCTGGCATTTGGAGCACAGGCACCACACGTGTGGAATTAGCAAGTAAGAAGCCATTATTCCATGGGCATTCATTCAGAAAGTGATCAAGTCTTCAGAATTTTCAGAGCTTTGGACACTCCCAATAATGAAGTGTGGCCAGAGTAGAATCTTTCCAAGACAACAAGAATCCATTTCTTAAGTTGCCTAGCATCCCATGTCAAAAATTTGGATGAAAATGGCTTGGATCTGCTTTTGAAAATGTAAGTCTATGATCCTGCCAAATGAATTTCTGTAAAGTAGAACTCGAGGTGCTTCTGAGAAAGTTTTTTTTTTTTTTTGTAAACAGTTATTTTGGCAGACCGAGATTAAGAAGAAAACAAAAGAAAATTTAAATGGTATAAAATTTTAAAAGTGTTCCACTTACAAAGTCCTGAAGATTTAAGAAGTTTTAACACCCCTTTTGTACTTTACCTAATTTTTGATAATTTCTTTTGTCTGTCTTTATATTGCTTTTTAGGAATTAGAGAATAAAATTCCAGCACAATGTTCCTTAACAGAGACATGGACCCAACTAAACACCATATGACAACAAAACCTGCTAAATATTCAGTATGTACTTATGATTCTGTACTATTGTACACAGGAAAATCTATATCCAAGAATTAGGAAAATATGAACTATTGAATATTCAGTGACATACCTCAGGGGTCATAGGCAGCTCTTCCATGGGTAGGTAAGTACGAATGCAAACTTTCAGATGACAGTAATGCATTTTAAAGAGCAATTTGTCAACTTTAGTTCACTTCCTGTTTATTACTCTTGCGGTGGAATAGGTTAGGATGTAAGGGAAAGTCAATTGGGCTAAATGGCACAAATTTGAGTTCATACATGAAATTTTTATCTCCTTAGCCTTCCAACAGGCAGACTGACTGAAGTACACTTCTGAGGGGAGCAGCAGGCCAAGCAGGAGAGATCTGCTGCTCCTTGTGGGTCCCCTGCCTGGCTGGGGATCAAATTCTTGCTGCAGTGACTGCTGATGCTTCCTAATGTGTTACTTAACTCCTTGCACCACAAGGGAGGCCCCAGCCTTCCAATTGAAAATGACCTAAGAGAGCCTCCCTGAGCGTAAGAAAGTCTCTGTGCTATCACAACTATGAACTGAATTCAATTTCCAGCCAGGGAGCTAACATATATGGCACAGCAGATCTCTCCTGTCTCACCCACTGCTCCCCTCAACAGTGTATTTAGGTCGATCTGCCTGTTCTGCTCCCCACTCTGACTCTGGTGAACCTTTCCTGCCCCTTGTACCTCTGACCTACACCCCAGTTCTATGCATAAATAAATATTTTAAAATAAATAAATAAAAGAAAATAACCTAAGAAATATCTTAGAAATAAAGGCAGAAGGCTCTAAAATATAATGTTATTCTCTCAATATAGGATTTTAGATAAAGAAGGGTACTCTCATTTAGACATTTATTGTCTTTTCTACCCATGGCTATCCCCAACATCTCCAAATGTAATTATTTGCTTTGGTAAATTAGTCCAGTGAAGACGAACTACTAGTTTCCTTTACATTGCATTCCTGAGCATGCTGAGATCTTTGGACACCAGGATAAAGCTTTGATATTGGCTTCTTTTTTTCCTTTGAAGAAATGTGGTCTCACTCAAAACAAAGGTAACAAACCCCAACAGTTGCCTCTCTCGACTGTGACTCAGAATTTTAGAGTCAGAAAGATCTTAAAGACTGTAGAGTCCAAGTCTAAGGAGCTATTTAATAACAAGGGGTCTAAAGGTGTGTCAAAATGATACCCTTTTGGAGGGATGAATCTGTGGTGTGATCTTTTGATCTCTCTCCAGATTGCCCCCGTTGACTTGGTTAGTTAGGTAAAGCTGTCTTCCACAGATAGATGTCTCTGGACAATCCACGGATGCTTCGGTTTCTGTGGTTATCTGTTAATCCTCTTCCTCTAGCACACGTGGATCTGGGCCATGACTGTATTTTCATCAGTCTCATGACTTCTCTCTTTTCCCCCCACAGCTGCCAGAACTCTATGCATCTGTTGAGAATTTTAATAAGGAGAGAAAGAAGTCAAATCTCCTGAAAACTCAGGGTATTTCACTTGAAGAAGCACAGAAAATGCTTATCCAAAACCTGATTGCTATGTCATTCATCAGTAGAACTGATGTGAGAGAAGATCTCCAGCCAATTTTCGAGGCCAAGGTGGATAGAAGAGAAGTCAAACCAACATCCATGACTGACCTCCTCCACTGCAGCTTGCTGGACAGCTCCCTTGCTCCTTTGGAGAAACTCTCCAACTCTCAGAAGAGACTGGCTCAGTATGGGATATCTCCTCCTGTGCACACTTTTCCTTATGACATCCTTATCCATCATGCCAGCTCGCTGGCGCTTATTGAGCTACGGAAGAAGATTCAGAGAACCTTAACAATAGGCCGGCTGGGCCTTCACAGAAGTTCCATGGGCGAGTTAATCATTGATCACAGAACTCCTAAATACTTACTAGTTGACCCAGGTAATCTAAACAGAAGGAAGCCATGAGGGAGAAAATCCTTTTGCAAAATTGACCTAGATTTCTAGAGAGAAGTGGGACCTATGGGAATCTTGCAGTTCCAGGGTTCATGGTTGCTGCTTTTTCTGCCTCCAGTGCCTGTGTGAAATAGAGAGCAGCGAGTGAAATATTCCAGGTCAAGTCTCAAATCCATTCTCAAAAGTGTACTACTTAGACAGGACACTTCAATTTACTTTTATAAGATGAGCCAATTCAACTTGGACTTGAAAATACCATGACTATTTGTCTCTCACTTCATAAGTCAAGTATTTATTGACTAATGACTTATCTTTTTTTCCATCCAGAAATAATGTTTTATTATTTGGGTTTATCTGAACCCAAACTGGAGGACACGTAAAATTAACCATCACATACTTATTGCAAATATATTCTCACAGTCTCTGATTTGTCATTTTGTTTTCTTAATGGCGCCTTTAGAAGAGTAGATTTTTATTTTAATGAAGTCCATTTTGTCAGTTTTCCTTTCTTTTTTAATTGCATTATTTTTTCATTGCGGTAATGCTGGTTTATAACACTGTATATGATTGAGAGGTATAGGTTCACACATCTTCAGATATGTGTTGCCACACTACACCCACCACCCATTGTCTCTACCATTGTCTATTAAATTCCTGCACTGCTGCATTTGCTGCACTGCTGACCCCCACCTCCCTCTGACAGCCTCATTTTTGCAGTCAGATTTCTGGGGTTTGATTGGTATAGTTTTGTCTGTTCCTTTGTTTCATTTCTTCATATTCTACATATGCATGAAATCTTGTGATATTTATCTTTCTACTTCTAATTCATTTTGCTTAGTGTAGTCTTCTTTTGTTCCATATCAAGATTTCATTTTTAATACATAATTTATTAATATATATTTTACATCATTGTTCATTTTTGTACAATGTTTCCTTTCTTTCCTAGGTATAGTTCCCTTAGAATTCTCATCACAAATTCACCCATACACCATCACCATAGTCCCTTGTGCTCCTCCCTCCCTTGTTTTGTTCCTTCTTCCTCCCCCTGCCCTGAAGAATGTCTCTGATTTATAGTTGCCTGATTATTTTTGTTTTGTGTTATTGTTACAATTTTTTTTTCCTGATCCCTTACTTGGCTCCCCTATATTCCTCCTATAAGTGAAGCCATGCGATATTTTTCTTTTCCCTTCTGACTTATTTCACTGAGATTAATCCCTTCTAGCTCCATCCATGTTGCTTAGAATGGCATGAATTTATCTTTTTTGATTGCTGAGTAGAATTCCGTTGTGGTATGTGCCACATCTTCTTGAGCCAATCATCTATTTTTGGGCATTTCAGTTGTTTTTATATCTAACCTATTATGAATAGTGCTGTAATAAACATAAAGCAGGTATTCTTTTGAATAATGTTTTTGTGTCCTTTGGGTAGATCCCTAGGAGTGGGATTGCTGGGTCATATGGTAGCTCCATTTTTAGTAGTCTAAGGAACCTCCACACAGCTTTCCATACTGGTGGAACCAGTTTGCATTCCCACCAGCAGTGTAGGAGAGTCCCTTTTTCATCACATCCTTAGCAACGTTTCTTGTTGCTAGTTTTTTTAATATGTGCTTCACTTATAGGAAGACTATAGGGGAGCCAAGCAAGGGATGAGGAAAAAAAATAGTAACAATAACACAGAAAAATATGTGCCATTTTTACGGGTATAAGCTGGTATCTCATTGTGGTTTTAAGTTGCACTTCCCTGAATGTGAGGGAATGCTCACATTCATATACATTTTTCATATGCCTGTTGGCCATTTGCGTTTCCTCTTTGGAGAAGTGTCTTTTAAGTTCTGCCCATTTTTTGATTGAATTGTTTACTTTGTTTTTGTTGAGTCATATGAGTTCTTTGTATATCTTTGTGATCAGTCCCTTATGTATGGAGTGCAAAAATTTTCTCCCAGTCAGTAGAGTGTCTCTTTGTTTTGGTTGTTTTCTCTTTTTCTATACAGAATCTTTTTAGTTTGATGTAATCCCAGCTGTTTATCTTTTCCTTCACTTTCTTTGCTTTGGGGCAGGAGTCTTTTTATTTTTAATTCATTTATTTATGCATACAAGAACTGAGATACAGGCCAGAGGTGTGTGTGGGGGGGGGGGGGTGAGAGAATTCACCAGAGACAGAGCGGGGAACAGAACAGGCACTGAAATACACTGCTGAAGGGAGCAGTGGGTGAGACAGGAGAGGTCTGCTGCACAATGTGGGTCACCTCCCTGACTGGGGAGCAACTCATGCTACAATGGCTGCTATGCTTCTTCATAGTGGGGTGCTTATGAGGCGTCAGGGAGACCCTGAGGCATGAGTCTTTAAATATATTACTGCGGTGTCTGTCTTAGTGTTTTACCTATATTTTCTTCTATATATTTTATGGTTTTAGGTCTTATGTTCAGTTCTTTTATCCATTTTGAGTTGATTTTTGTGTATCGTGTGAGGTGGTAGTATAGTTTCATTCTTTGCTTCTGATGGTCCAGTTTCCCTAGCATCAGTCATTGAACAAACTGTTCTTGTTCCATTGCATGTCAAAGATTAGTTGTCCATATATGTGTGGCTTAATTTCTGGGCTTTCTATTCAGTTCCATTCGTCTGTGTGTCTATTTTTGTTCCAGTACCATACTGTTTTAATTATTGTGGCTTTGTTATGCCAGACTCCACAAAAGTAGTGAGACTGTGGTTATGGTTATGGGTGTTGTCCCTGAAGATCCCCTCCCTTTGTATTTACTCAGTTCCAGAAGGGGATCTTTTTTGTGTATGGTTTTGTCTCAATAGCCAAAAAATGTTTCCTTCACCTTGAGACACTATGGCCAATGCTGGAAGAGAAAGCTAGAATATAGTCATTTTGGCTACTTATGTCCTTTTTTTTTTTTTAATAAGGAAGCAGAGTTTTCTCAGAACCCTCTTTTTCAGGTGACTACTCTCTATATATCCTGTAGGCCAGGCTGTGCCCAACAGCCAACATTATCACAAGAAACTGGTGAATAGAGTTCTAAACGTTCTACTCTCTATAAAAGAGGAAGCCAGATAAGGATCACAATGAATACAAAGCAAGCAGTCTGTAGTATCTCTCGCAGAACATAGCATAATGCTCTGTAGTAATCAAAATCATTAGTTCCATGGTCTTCTCTTGACAAATGTCTTTCTTTGCTCTATCATTACTTCTTGCTATGCCAGGCCTACAATGATCTTTTCAAATTCCTTGAAACTTGGCCACAGACCCTGGGATATACCGTTGAGCACCATGGTCAAGTACAAACTCAAAGAACAGACCCTGGCACAGAGACTGCTTCAGAATACGTACAGATTATATACAAGGTCTTCTTACTATATACAGTCAAGAAAATCCAGGCCTCCCCAGCACAGAGATGGAGGCTTGATTGGGCAGGGGTTTGGGGCCATAGGTGACCTGCTCAAGTATCATCCCATTGAAAGGCTAGATAAAACCATCATAAAACAGATAACATTCCTCCTGCTTGTTTGTTCCACCCATTATTCTCCTTAGAATCCTTATACTCATCTCTTTGGCTATTTGGTCTCTGGTGTGATCCTTGCTCTTTTTTTTTTTTATGTTTATAATTTATTTAGTTCTGAAAGGAATTGAAGGAAAGAGAAATGACTGCTGAGTGGGGAGAAACATGCATTATTTCTTGCATTGATTTTCTATGACTCTTTAACTCCCTGAAGGGATTATAGCTACTAATGATACTCTTAAGCTGGCAGATCCTAAAGCAATAGGGAAAACAGTCAAATTCTAGCTAAACCACTGCCCTTTTGTACTCAGGGATTGAGTACAGCATCTTGGAAGAAATGACACAATCTATGCACTTCTGCTTAATCTTTTTTCTGGAAGGTTTTAACCACTGTTAGAATCCTTTTCTCCTTCCTGTTGACCTCAGGGCTCTGCAGGTCTCTGTCCATCTACACATTCTAAGTGTCCCAAAACCAAACCCCTGTGGCCCTGCAGGGTCCTCTCCAGCCCAGTTCTGACTTAAAAGAGGGCTTTAGATAATATGAGCACCATAGCTTCCCTCTAAGTTTATAAATCTTCAGAAACAGCTTTTTACAAGGGTAGAGACTCAAATTCATAAAAGGTATATTCTATCCCTGAAGCATTTCTCAATAACTGAAGTTAACTTAATCTTTAAAAATACTATTTTTTTGTTTTTCAGAAAAACAATTCTTGGATTTAAGAGATCTGGAATGGAGATATTATAAGGGGCTTGTAAAGTGGAAGCAGCATACTTCAGAGTCAATCACAGACATAAAATACAGCGGCGAGAAGAGATTTGTGGCGAGCCAACAGATGCCTGATGTTCTTTTACCCCCTCTTGTCCATAGTTCTTTGATCATTTATCCTCAGGTTGATTTTCTAAATGTACCATTGCCCTCTTAGGTGAAATGTGTAATCTATTTTGCTTTTGAGAATGCTGAATATATACATGGTAGAGGGTAATGGAGCATGAGTCTATACAACATACATGTAAGGTACAAAATTAAGCCATTAAGGTGGAGTAAAAGATCCAGATTGACCTGCTAATATGTGATCTGTTTTGGGTCTGCTAATCCATGGGATCAAGTGAGGTCAAGTAGCTCATATGAAATGATACATATGAAGGAGAAATCTCAAATAAGGGAAATTTTTTAAAACATGAAGAAATTTATTATTATAGAAATAATTGGTAAATTCAAGAAATGGAGGAATCAGTGCCTGAGGATATATAGACAGCAATCTTAGAACTTAAAAATATTGTTATCTGCTCAGATTAAAAGAAGGAAATAGCATTTTTGAAACAGGAAGACTTGAGAAAGAACAAATCAATAAGCTTGGAAAAGTACAGTCAATGAAAATAAAATAATAATGATTATGACCCTTAATAAATTATCTCAATAGCATATTTAACTAATGAGGACTAATGAGTTGGAAGATAATACTGAGAAAGACATTTCCAGCTTATAGCACAATAAAAAAAAGGAAGAAAATATGAAAGAAGAATGACATGTTCACACATAAGCCCAGTGAAAGCTATGCATAGTCCCTTACTGAAAGCTATCAGTAAAGTATGTACTTTATTAAGAACCCAGAGGGTGTGTATTATGTTTTTAATAAATCTTTATTAAAAAAAGCAAGTATAGAATTTAGAAAATCACAGCCTTGATAAGTTACAACATTTAGAAAATCACAGCCTTGATAAGTTATAAAGTTTAGAAAATCACAGTCTTGATAAGTTACAACATTTAGAAAATCACAGCCTTGATAAATTATAACAAACTGAACACTTCTGTGGAACCACCAGCCAGGTCATGAAATTGAGCGCTGGCAGCAAGGCTGGCTACTAACCATGACTCCATCCTTTCCCTCCAAAGGTAACCAATATCTACTATTGATTAGTTTTGTCTATTTTTACACTTCTTTAATACAAATGAGAACATACAGTATGGATTCCTTTGTACTTGGCTCCACTCAAGCATTGTAAGATTCATGCATGTTTTATAAATATAGTTATTTATTTTTAATGCAGCCTGATTTACTTATCCATTCTGCTGTTAGGAACATTTGGGTCCTTTGCAGCTTTGGGCCATGACAAATAATGTTATGGCAATAACAGGTGCAGTTAAATGTGAGTTGATTGCTAGGGAAAATGCACAGAAGCCTAGATGAGAATACTTTCAAATCTAGTTTATTTCAGGAAAAGTACTCAGCAAAACAAAAGCACTAAGGATGTGTCTCCCAATAACAGCAAGGGGGCAGGCGGGACCAGAGCCAGGCTCTAATGTGCTCTTTCTATAAGGACCCATATAACAACCCCTGCTTTCTATAAGCAGGGGCTGGACACACTGTTTCTCTCTGATTAGGAACCAAAGCACACAAGGAGTATTTCAGAATCAGGGTGCAAGAAACAGAATCCCAGATGTTATTTTTACATTTTTCTGGTCAAGTAGGCATATTCCTACTCTCTAACCATCCTCTGAGAGTCTCATCAAACCGGGTGTGAATCATCAATGTCAGTGTTATCAGTAAAAAATACTGATTTGCTGGTACAAACCCAAACAGATTTGTGGTTATAAGAAACACCATAAAATAGTAAGTTTTAAGCGTCACCAAAGGTTATGCAATACAGGAATTTCAGCAAAATAGTTGAGGTTAATGCTAAGTCTGCTGGAATAAGCCTTCAAAGCATTATTGCTATGAACAAACATGTTCCCCTCTTTTTGGCACATGTGTGTTGTCTCTCAGGTGAATTAGCTGGGTTACAGAGTACAAATATCATCCACTTCAACAGATAATGCCAAGCATTTCCAATGCTGAATGTGCCAAGTTCTACCAGCAGAGTCTGAAGATTCTCACTGGTCATTAATGCTGTATTGTTCCATTAAAATTTGGTCGTTTGGATAAGGGTAGTGATATTTCATTATATCATCATTAGAATATCCCTGCCAACTATTGAGGTGGGCACCTTTTTATATGTTTATTATTTATGTTATATGTTTATTCTTATGTGTTGTGCTCTTAAGACTTCATGCCTATTTTGCTGTTTTATTATCCATTTCCCCAGTCGATTTATAGGAAACTCTTATATATTCTGACTCCTTCAAGAGCTAGTATCTGTTGCCCAATATATAGACAGGTTCTGTCCATTTTTTCCTCCTCCCTCTGTGATTTTTTTTTTTTACTTATAGTATTCTTGCTCATGCTTCTGGTGTTGTATTGCTAATGTCATTTTGTTTGAGAATTTGTACCTCATTTTCTTACAGAAGAACTTTCAGCATTTCTTGGAGAGCTGGGATGGTGGTGGTAAACTCTGTTAGCTTCTGTTTTTCTGGAAAACCTTTATTTTATCTTCATACTTGAATGATAATTTTGTAGGATAGAGAATTGTGGTTGACAGTTCCTGTCTTTTAGGATTATGAACACATCCACTCTCTTGTTGCCAAGAGAGAGGACTGAGATCCAGGGAAATCCTAATTTTGGAGCCTTTGTAAGATTTTTTTTTCCACTGCAACTTTTTTTCTCTATTTTTGATTTTTGATAGCTTGACAATAATGGTGTAGGTCACTTTGCATTTAAAAATTTGAGTGTTCTCAGGGCCTCCCTGGTTGCACAGTGGGTTAAGCAACGCACTATGAAGCAAACTGCAGCACAAGTTCAATCCCTGCCGCCAGCCAGTGAGGGGTCCCACATGGCGTGGCAGACCTCTCCTGTCTTGCATGCTGCTCCCCTCAGCAGTGTATTTCAGTTAATCTGCCTGTTCTGCTCCCCACTCTGTCTCTGGTGGATCCTCTCACTGCCCACACCTCTGGCCTCCCCTTGAATCTGACTGGTGTAGGGTAAATGGAAAAGTGTCAGGCTTTTCCGCCCTCCTGCCATTGGCGTTGATGATAGACACCTACCGTCCTGCACGCATGCCTAATGGAGGGCACCACAAGTGGGATGTGGGCATGCGCAAGTGGGCGCACCTAGGCTAATAGACGCGATATATAAGGATGGAGTCACGAGGACGCCAGAAAAGAGGAGAGAGAATAGAAGGAGAAAGCGAGAAGGAGAGCAAGAACAGAAGCAACAGAGAAATGCAGAAGCAGCTGCAGCAATGGGCAGAGACACAAGAGGTTAGAGAGGCCAGAGAGTGAAAATGTGCTGGGGGCTAGGAGGCCTGCCAGGCTACTGCCACCCCCCTTACCTCCCCATCCCCCGCACCCCTGTCTGGCGTGTACCTGGTCACCTCTGATATAATGATGTAATAAAAGCCACCCCGAGGGCTCCAGGACTCCTCTTTGACCCATCTCCTGGAATCATCGAGAAGCTGCTCCGTGCCTTACTGGCACCACACGGGCTTATGATTTGCTTTAACCAGTAGCATCACTGGAAGTGACTCTGAGCAGTTCCCATCTCCTGAGTCTGCAAGCAGCTGACTTCTAGTGGAGCTCTGAGTCACCTCAGGAGGAAATTCCAACTGTCCTGTAGAAAAGGGGCTTCTGAGAGATGAGAGAGAAGGACAATGAGAGGAAGGGCAGCCGGCCAGCTCTCCAGCCTCTGGCCACTCCCTGAGTGCTGATTGGGAAGTCTCAGATGTCTTAGTTGGGGGACTTGCACCACCACACGAGGTGGAGTAGACTGGCCCCCCACTGAGCCTGAGGGCTTGTTTCTGTATAGTTGCTTTATATTCTACATGAGTGAAGTCATCCAGGATTTGTCTTTCTTTTTCTGACTCACTGCACTTAGGATAATCACCCAAAAATCCATCCGTGGTGTCACTGGGTGCTACTCCCCTGTACCACATTTTCCTGATCCATGCATTTGGCACTGAGGTTATTTTCATAATTTGACTGTTGTAAAGACTGCTGCAATGAACCTGGAGCGCACATTCCTTCAAAGTAGTGTTTTTGCATTCTCTGGAGAGATACCTAGGAGTGGGATTGCTGAACCATATGGCAGATCTATTTTGAATTTTTCAAATAATCTCCATGTTTTCCATAATAGCTGTACCAATTTACATTATATTATATATTGAAGTGCATATTCTAGACCCCAACAGTTTGTATCCTTTTCCTTCCTCGTGGAACCACTCTGGGTTATCCACATAGCTAATCAAGATCCTATTTAACTGACACCCACCCAGAGGGGGCCAGGGTAGCCAGTTTGTATCATGTCACTCACCCCCTTTGGCAATGAAAAGCATTCTCCAGGATTTTGGAGTTGAAGATCAAAAGGGACAGTGATTTTAGTGGCAACTTTCTCTGCTGGAACGCCTGGAGACTCCTGAGCCTGGTCCTTGTCCTTCCTGCACCTCAGACCCTGGGTGCTAAAACACCCTGGGGTCCTTCCAGCAAATTTCCGTAGTTTTGATGCAGTAAACTTCTACTCGCTGAGAAAGCTAACTAATACCAGGAATTTGCTACATGCTGATGGATAATTTGCTTAACTTCTTGGGGTATCATTTCTTCATCTATTAACTGAAGAAAATCTTATCATCTGGATCATTTTAATTCAAATGAAAGTGCTAATAATAGCACCACCCATATGGCAGGCTGCTCTCAACTGCCTTTCCCATTCACCCCTTCCCTAAGAGACCAAATGTACTCCCTAAAGGTACATTTGGAATCATTCACAGATTGATGATGGAGGGGAGGGGTACCGAAACATAAAATTGAATGAAAATTCAATTAGTTTGCCTCCAAAAAATCCATTGTTTTACCCCTTTAAATAAATTATTTGCTCCTCTCATTCAGTTTCTCCTAAGGCTGATGATGCACCCCTGTCCCTGGACTAGGTGCTCAGGTTTGCAGATCTAGATGCTTTGTCTAAGGAACATATTTTTTAATGTCTCCTGCATGTGCATTCCCTCTTTCCGTCTTCCTAAAAGTTCCTTGCCACCCTTCCCCAGGCGCCACTCATAGCAGTTGGTCCTAGCTAGGGCTGGGCCTCAGGTGGTTAGAGCCCACCTGCACATTCTGTTCCCTTCAGCGAAATCAAGGCTTTGGGGAACACATGACCTAGGAGGTACAAGTGAAAGCGAATGTCACTTACATTTTTGGCGCAGAAATGTTATCTCTTCCCCTGGATGTAAACATGAAAATCTGAATCCTTCCTGCCAACTGACAGGCATTTCAAAGGCAAGGGGCTTAGGGTGGGGTTATCTCAGGATTACACTGACCCCATGGAGGCAAAGCAGAAATGCCCCCTGGAGTATGGTTGGGTTACTTCGTGGAGCAATACCAAAGTCTACACTTAAATGACCTCTAACTGAGCTAGCAAAGCCCCTTTACAGATGAAATTTCAATTTGACTTTCCTCTCCTGGCAAAATAAAGTATCATAACTCACATGACCATGCATATGTGTTCTGGGGCTCACGAGTTACAGTCACTGGTTTGCACAGTGTTTAAACAGAAGCAGCACTAGTATTTGAGATGAAAGACGGCCTACTCAAACCCTTCCCAAGAGAGGATTCTCAACCAGAGTGCTTTCCCCAAGGCAACTCCTCCAAGCATCGGGATTATTTCCCTGATGTCAGTAATCCAGATTTGACTGTCTCCTGAATCTCAGACTAGATGTCCCTGAAACTAAGGAGGGAAAGATGGAGGAAGTGAGGGAGGAATGAAGGGAGGATTCACTTTGCATCCCTCTTCTCTTTCATGTTGTAGGGTGAATGGAAAAGTGATCAGGCTTTCTACCCTCCCACCATTGGTGTGATGATGGACACCTGAAGTCCTGCACACATGCCTATGTGGGCATGCGCAGGTGAGTGCACCTGGGTTGAGACACGGGGCGTAAAGGGTGGTATCATGAGGATACCAGAGGCAGAGAATACAAGAGAACAGAAGAAGACAAGTGGAGAGAGAAGAAAGAGCAAGAAAAGAGAAAGAGACACAAGAGGCTAGAGAGCCCAGAGAGTGAAGATGTGTCAGGGACCAGGAGGACTCCTGCCCCCTACCAGCCTCCTGGCCCCAACCCCTTGCCCCCCACCACCTGCTGTGTACCTGGTTGCCTCTGATGTAATGGCACAATAAAAGACTAAAAAGCCATCGAGGGATCCAGGACCCCTCCGTCTGCTGGAATGCTGGAATCATCGAGAACTTGCTCTTCCTGGCACCACACGTGTAAACACAAAATTCTAACTAGTTTTGCAGGACAGAAGGAAATCTTGTTCCTTTCTGCAAACATGCGGGGCCTTCTGGCCAGGGAGAGGAGCTTCCTGCTCAGTGAAGAAATCTGCATCTCTTGAGCTCAGTTCTGCCTCCTTGCACTGCTTGCTCTCCAGCTACCTATCACTTGCTCCCTTTTCCTAGTACACTGAGCTGCAGGGGTGATTAACTTACCTTGGCGGGGAACCTAAGGTTACCTGGGACAAGAGAATTACCCAAGGTCAAAGGCTGTGAGCCAAGATTTCTAGAAACTAGCACCATGTTCTTTCCTTGCTGGGTATTTATACTATGGGGGAGGGCGCCAAGGGGACTTTTCCTCCCTCTCCCTCTCCCAAGCAGCAGGACACATCTGCTCTTCAGCAAATAAGTGGGGCTGGTAGGTTTTTTCTTTTGTTCCTAACTAGATTCCTAAGGAAATGAAGAGTGCTCTTTTCTCTGCCCCTGAGTAAATGTCAGCTCTAGCAGATAAGAAACCTGGGAGGCTCCATTTTTCACTGCACTTCTCACTTCTTAAATGTACACACGAGCCAGGGGTTTCTGTGGAAGTCTTGCCAGAGCCAGAGCCTAAATCGACAGCAGGGAGTTTTGCAATCCCGGAGGTCAGGGCTAGAGCATACGTGCCGGGTCAGGGCTGCAGAGGGGCCCCTCCCCTCGGTTCCACGCCCCTTCCTCTTGGTTCCCGGCCACACTTTTCATCCCCAGGGCGACAAATGAGGAAGAGGTGGCCCCCAGTCAACCGTCTTTGACATGTGATCAGACTCCACAATGGCCTTCTTAATAAAACAGGGAAACTGCAAACTTCAAGTGGGGCGTCAGTACTGGGCTTTGGCTCAGTGATCAAATAGCAGCAGTCATCAAACAAAGACCATAAAGTTCATCTCCACCTTCTGGAGGAAGCGATGTGCCTGCGGAGCCGAGTATTTCTAAAGGCAGCTGACTGGCTGGGGTGTTAGGAGCTGGCCTGGAGGTGGAGTCGGAAGCTCCTGAGTTGGGGTAGGGTGCTCCGGTTCTCCTGCAGTGCTGGCTTTCACGCTAGGATGAGGGCGTAGCGTGCTGGGGAGTGTCAGCTGTGCCCTTCCCTTTCTTTACATCCCTGTAGTCCTCCACCCATTCTTCTCCCACGTCTCCATCCTGTTCTAAGTTGGCTCTTAACCACTTGAGAGTGTAACAGATGTGAACCACAAAGAGATTTGTGTCTTCTGAGAAGGATGTTGAGACGGAACTTCATAGCCCCTGTGCTTTGGAGCCTCCCCTTTGCTGGCTGCTTCTCTTAGTTCCTAACCCTTCGGGGCGCCAGGAACCCTCTCCTTCCTCAGACATTGACAACTGGGCTTCATTCCTCAGAGTGGAACTTCTACCGTGTGAAATAAGCACAAAGGACCATAGAGGTAACCTATTCTGCAGAAGAATAATGATCAAAACACAGACGCATTCATGATATGGGAAATTAGTGCTCCTTGATTAAGACACTAAAGGTAAAGAGATCCAGTAGCAGGTCTAATAACAACTGTGATTTTAAGTAGTACTGAGTATCAGTGATATTTCAAGATCTCTGATAACTGTAATGAGATGAAAACACCTGTGATTCCTCACAAGTCAGGGATTCTTCCAACACACCATGATGTGTTGCCTACATTCCTACCTGAGGGAAAGTAGAAAGTGATCAGTGAAAATCAGGGGGCATTTTTTTTCTGGGTTAACAGACCTGCTCAGGTCTATCTGTGGGCCTCTTCCTAGGAGCCCCAAGTCAAAGCTTCTGCTTGGTGGGGGCAGACACTCTTCATCTGCAGAGTATGTAGCTTGGCTCCCCCTTTATTCTCACCCTCCACTCTCTTGCCTCTTTTTGGCAGATGCTCTTTTGGCAGGGCTGAGATTAACATTTTCAGATTCAGACTGACCTGGCAAGAGGTAAGAATCATATAGCAATCCCTCAGTGGCCCAGCTGGGGACAAACAGGTAGCATCGGCCTCCAAATAGGCCAGTCAGTGTCCAAAGTAACGTTTTCCTACTAGCCTGGGCTCTCCCAGTCACCCAAGTGTATCTCCCCAAGAATAGCAAAGAATGCTCCCTCCTTCCCCCAGCTCTAGAAAGGTTCATCTAAACAAAAGGCAGCCATTTGGGCCAGCCACACAGGATACCCAATTGCTGCCACTGCATGGGGTGGGGGGTGGGGAGTGGCAGGAGGGGGGTTAGAGGGCAGCAGAGCCCTCATCTGGCCCAACTGTCTGTTCTTCAAGGACTGATGGCCTGACATACCCCAGAATGAGGAGTTTTCTAAAGGTCATTTGGCAAAAGTTTAATAATAATGCCTTCCCCTTATCACAGGCTCTATTAAAACTGAATAAAAGGCTCCAACCAGAAATCTCTCCCTGCTGAGACCACACATTGCTTATGTTTATTGTTCCTCTATCTTGAGAACATTAATGAGAAAGTCTCTTTGCCCTGGCACAGGGAAAATAACAGGTCAACCTGTCTCTGGCACACAACCTTCTAAGGTCAGACAGAATCATACCCATAAAGGGTAGATGTCTGGTAACAAATTTAAAACCCGTTCATCAGACAGACCTTTTTCTGGAAGGTTCTTCTGGCACTGTATCCCCCACACCCTTGTCACACTGCTCCAGCCCATTGAGGAACTCAAGATGGCTTCAGGTATTTTATTCATTCATTCATTCACCCAAATTCTCCAAATGCTTGTTGAATATATAGATATGTAGGCCCAAGCAATCCTAGCTCAGAATCATTGGATTAAGTTTTCTTTTAAATGAATTTAAGGCCTTGTTCTTGTGATCCTTTTTATTTTTTTCTAGCAACACTGTTTGAAAGAATGTAATTTGTATCAGAAAGAAGTTTATACATAAGCCTATGATTATGGTGGATTGTTATAAACGCAGAAGAGATAGAGCTATAGTTTTGATCTGAGGATCAGGAGTGTGAGTTTTAAAAGGAAAGACAAATGACTATTTATTTAGTACTCTGACTTACACCCAAAAAACAAATATGCCCAACATGGTTTATGCAGTAAAGATCCTGGAGCTATAGAAGGTCAAAGCTATTCAAACATTACACTTCACAGCCTGAAATTGCAAAAGAAACGCTCAAAAGAGTTGGTAGTTAGAAAAGTCTCACATACTATGAGCAAAACATGATTTTCTTTCTAGTTAAATGATGGTTGTGTTACTTGAGTACATAGATAACTGGTTTAAATCAGGATTTGTTACCAAGAGCCAAAGCAGCCATTCCTCGTTCATCCATTCTTTAATTTGTTCATTCATTCAGCAAATGTTCCCTAAACATCCCTTAACGGGCCCACTTCAGTGATAGGACAGAAATATAAAAACCAAATAAAATCTATGTAAGACAGAATGAACAAACTGAAGGAGTCACCAGCTAAGAATTATGAGAACATCCAAAAAAAAAAAAAACATACACTTCTGGTATTCTTTGCATTCCAAGCATCTTCAAAGTGCTTTACATGTATTCATTTTTTTAATCCTCACAAAAACTCTATGGAGAGAGCAATAGTATTCTATTTATATTATTTATATTTTATTATAGTTATATATAAATTTATATATTTATAATTATAATACACTTACATATTGTGATTATAATTATAAATTAATTGTATTATTTATAAATTATATAATATCTATATTATATTATTTATAATTTCATATTAAAAAACTAAGGCACGGAATGGTTTTGTAACTTACCAAAGATCACCGAACTCATCAGTGGATTCCGACAACTTGGCTCCACCGCCTGCCTCCCTCTCACCTCGCTGGAGCTGTTTGGGAGACAAATGACAATCAGAGGGATCCAGAAAGCCTTCATGGGAGAGAGGTCATTTGAGCTAAACACTGAAGGCACGGAAAAGAGCATTCCAGTTTGGGAGAGCAGCTACAGAGAGGCAAAAAATACTGTCTGGTGGTAAGATCCGGTGTGGTGAGATAGTGTGGAGGGGAGGAGAGCCCTTTGGTAAGTTGTTGGTATGTATTTCTGAAGCCACTGGAAGTCAAAGAATTTTTCCAAGCAGGATAGAACTGTATCGCTATATCTTCTGTCTACCCCTTCAGTCATTTGACCCCTAACTAAACACCTCTTTAAGCGCCTAACTTAATACTTGCTCAACAGCAGTCATAGCACCTAAGAGCAGATGGTGGCCAAGGGGAATCATTTCTGCTATCAAAGAAGTACAACCTAATTGAAGACATGAGGACCACTTTTTAAAATGGTAGATAAATCAAAAGATAAGATACATGAGATAGTCCAAGGTAGCACATTGTGTCATAACTAGCAATCAGATGATTTTGCAAATGTCAGATATATCAGTTATCTCTTTGGCTTGGGGCAGTTTGTGGTGGGAGGCCTTAAAAATGGCGTTTCACATACAGCTAGTTCCTGGGCTACTGAATCCAGGAACACAGTGACTAATGCTGGAACTGACTGCCCACAATGCCAACTCCCCAGCCCCCATCATGCTCCAGAGAGAGGATGATTCCCATAATCAGAGTCTGAGAGTGAATAATTGGCCATGATAAGGCTTGGATATAAAAATCTAGGCTGTGCCAGGCTGACTTTGTGTCCCACAATTCAAGGCAGGAAAATTCCCCCCAGACTACATCCTAAAAATAGAAGTATCATCAGGATATGCAGTCCAAGGTATGGAAATGACAAAAGAGTGACTAAGTTTCCTCTCAGAAGAATGCTTCTCATTGCCTAATGGAATCTCTGTGACTTTCTAACTCTGTAGCATTGTGCAATTTGCTGAATTCCTGCTCACAAGGTTGTTTTCCATCTTTATAGGAGTTGAAGTAAACTTAAAAAAAAATTGATAGTAATGCAAATGACTCTTGTCCAAATACATTTTGTCTATAACATATTGAATATTGTATGCTAAAGACATAATCAATTTCTTCTGTGTAAAAAGATACCCCAAACATTGCTCTTCACTATACTAGTATATTAACCAGTTTTGTACATATTCGCCAAGCCATTTCTAATTTTCTTCAAGAATTCCTCAAATTTTAAACACTATTAACATCTTACTGGTGTCCTCATTAGTTAACTCAAATAAAATCTTTGACCCTGTTGATTTTATATCTACCTGAAAAATGTATTTTTCCATTTTTGGAAAAATCATACTTTAACACCATTAATCCTGCAGGTTTTCTAGCATGAAGACTAGTCAGAAGAAAGGAAATGAAAATAAAATACTAACCCTTGGAAATAAAAAAAAGAAAGGAAATGAACCAAAAGTAATTTCCAGAAATTCCAACTGTGATGCTTGTTGGCAATACTTTGAGGATTCTGGGTGAAGTTTTAAATGGATGCTTTTGGGAAATTAGAAACAAGGGGGAAAACATTTCCTATGTTTTGTTGACTACTGTGCTAGGTGATTATTTGTATCACTTAATCCGCAGAAAATCTCTGGAATAGTTACAATGGTCTTAATTTTTCAGATGAATAAGTAGGAAATACCTGAGTGTGGTAACACCCAATACATGTCAAATCATTTCAGTGGAAAATTACAGTATTCATAAACCCTAGCAGTTAATAGGATACACCATAAGTAAGGGTGTGAAATTCAATAAAGATGAGAGTGAAAGGATTACGAGCAAGATTAAAGTCATAAACAAGAAAAACTGGTGCCAGAGCTTCACTGGGTGCTCTTGGTTACCTGGGTACACTTTAAGCTTCATGAGAGGTCCTGTTCCTGCTGATATGCCCACATGCCACCCTCTGCTGTCTATCTTCCTTCCAGAGCAACAGATAGGGCATTTAAGGTCCCCTGCCGTGCTTATCTTCCCACATCAAAGCCTAACTACCACACTCTCAAAGCAAATTGTTATCTACAGCCAGAAGGCAGCTCCACTGACCAGAGCGAAATGGAGACAGAAACAAAAAGAGTAGCTCCCACCCCTATATCTGTGATATTTACTCTCTCAACTACAAGACCTAATGCAAAATGGCATAATGCTAAAATTCTAAAGCTCAGTTGTTACAATTTTCTTCTGTTGGTTTTTTTTTAAGATTTTATTTATTTATGCATACAAGAACTGGGGTACAGGCCAGAGGTGAGGGGCGTGAGAGGATTCACCAGAGACTGAGCCAGGAACAGAACAGGCAGATCAACAGAAATACACTGCTGAGGGCAGCAGCGGGCAAGGCAGGAGAGGTCTGCGCACCATGTGGATCACTTCCTTGGCCGGCAGCAGGGATCGAACTCATGCTGCAGTGACTGCGGGCTGTCTAAAGTGCGTTGCTTAACCCACTGCGCCACCAGGAAGGCCCAATTTTCTCTGTTTTTTAACCTTCCATTTTTTTCCATGTTGGTGTACATCTTTACTCCCCCATATGTGCAATGTTCTGCTCATCCTCCACCAAACCACCCATGAAGTATCTTGTCTACCCCCTTTCCTATCACCTCTTCCCTCCTCCTGTTCCCTCTGGTAAACAGTAAATTGTTTCTCTAAATACAAGATGTGTTATTGTTATATTTTCCCATTACAAGTTTTTTGGTTTATTTTTCTGTTGTTATTTATGTTCCACAGATGAGTAAAACTATCTTATTTCTCTCCTTCACTTTCTGACTTATTTCACTTAGCATAATCACCTTGATGTCCATTTATTTTGTGCAAAGAGACATTATTTTACCTTTTTAATAGCTGTGTAGTATCCCACTGGGTATATATTCCACAATTCCTTTATCCATTCATCTGTTGATGGGCACTTAGGTTAGTTCCATGATTTGGCAATTGTGGTCAGTGCTACTATGAACAAAGGAGTTCAAAAGTCTTTTCGTATTAGAGTTTTCATGCTTTTTGGGTAACTACCTAGCACAGGTATTACTGGGTCATACAATATTTCCATTTAATTTTCTTGAGAAATCGCCATACTGTTTTTCCACAGAGGCTGTGCCAACTTGCATTCGCACCAACAGTGGATGAGAGTCCCTTTTCAATGCAACCTAGCCAGCTTTTGTTATTTTCATTCTTTTTAACATAAGTCATTCTCACATGGGTGAGGTGATATCTCATTTCAGTTTTGATTTGTATTTCCCTTACAATAAGTATAATGTTTCATATGTCTGTAGGCCATCGTATGTCTTTAGAAAAATGTCTATTTAGGTCTTTTGTCCTTTTTTGACTGGGTTTTTTGTTGTTGTTGTTGTTGTTGGATTGTACAAGTACTTCATATATATTTAAAATTGTGTGGGGCCTCCCTGGTGGCGCAGTGGATTAAGCAACGCACTGTGAAGCGGACCGCAGCCACTGCAGCACGAGTTCGATCCCTGCTGCCGGCCAGAGAGGGGACCCACATGGTGCAGCAGACCTCTCCTGCTGTGCCCGCTGCTCCCCTCAGCAGTATACTTCCGTTGATCTGCCTGTTCTGCTCCCTGCTCTCTGTGGTGAATCCTCTCACCCCCCCACACCTCTGGCCTGTACCCCAATGCTTGTATGCATAAATAAATAAATCTTTAAAAAAAAATAAAATTGTGTGATGTGCATTTTTCTCTCCCACTCTATAGGTGACCTTTTTGTTTCTGTGATAGTTTCTTTTGAGGTACAAAGTGTTTTAATTTTATGTAGTTCTACGTATTTATTTTGGCTTTTGTCTTCCTTGCCATTGGAGTTGTGTCCCAAATACGTCTTTGTGATGGAAGGCCTGTTGTGTGCCCCTCATGTGTTTTTTCCCCAAGTATTTATGGTTTTGTTTCTTGTATACAGTTCTTTTATCCATTCTGAATTAATTTTTGTGTACGGATCTAGTTTCATTTTTTCGCATGGTGTCTCCTAACACCACTTATTAAAGAGGCTTTCCTTTAGTATGGTAATGGCTCCTTTGTCAGAGATTAACTGTCCATATTAGTTTGGGTTTATCTCTGGACTTTGTGTTCTATTTTATTGGTCTGAGTTTCTGTTTTTGTTCTAATGCCATACTATTTTGATTACTGTTGCTGTCTAATATAGTGTGAAGTCAGGAAGTATGATACTTCCATTTTTTTCTTTTCTCTCAGGATTGCTTTAGCTATTCAGAGTCTTTTGTGGTTCTATATAAATTTTATAATTGCTTATTCAATTTCCTTGAAAAAAAGTCACTGGGATTTTGATAGATATTGCATTGAATCTGTAAATCGCTTTAGGTAATATGGCCATTTTAATGATGTTTATTCTTCCAATTCATGAACACAGTCTATCGTTCCATTTTTTAAAAAGATTTTTTTAAATTTATGCAACAAGAGCTGGGGTACAGGCCAGAGGTGTGGGTGTTGAGAGGATTCACCAGAGACAGCATGGGAAGCAAAACAAGCAGATCTACTGAAACACACTGCTGAGGGGAGCAGCGGATGAAATCAGCAGAGGTCTGCTGCTCCATGTGGGTCGCCTTCCTGGCTGGGGGGCTCAAACTAGTGCTGCGGTGGTTGCGGAAGCCCCACAGTGCAGCGATCAACCCCTTGTGCAACCAGGGAGGCCCTATCTTTCCATTTGTGTGTGTGTGTGTGTCTTCTTTTATTTTCTGTAACAGAGCTTTATAGTTTTCAATATATAGGTCTTTCACCTCCTTCATGTTTACTCCCAGGTATTTTATTCTTTTTGGCCTGATTGTAAATGGAATTGTTTTCCTTACTTCCCTTTTTTCTGATACATTCTTCTCATATGGAAATGCACTGATTTTTTGGTATATTGATTTTGTATCCTGCCATTTGACTGTTTTAATTTCTTATTTCTAGCTGTTTATGGTAGTGTTTTGGGGGTTTCTATATATATTGTCAGGTCATCTGCAAGTGTTCCAATTCAGATTCTTTTTCTTGCCAGTTTTCGCTATTCTTTTAATTCTTTTTCTTCTATTGCTTTTAAGAATTTCATTTAAAAAAATATTTATATATATAAAACTTCATTGTTCATTTTTGTACAGTGTTTGATTTCTCCTCTCAGGTCTAGTCCCCGTAAAATTCCTACCACCAATTCACCTGTGAACCATCACTATAGTACTTTGTGCAATTCCTTCCTCTGTTTTGATCCCTCTTCCTCCTCCTCCCCTGCAGAATGTCACTGATTTTTAGTTGCCTGCTAGTTTTGTTTATTTATTTATTTATTTATTATTTTTTCCTGAACCCTTGTTTCCCCTATATTCCTCCAAAAGTGAAACCATCCAATATTTTTTTTTTCCTTCTGGCTTATTTCACTGAGTATAATCCCTTCCAGCTCCATCCATATTGCTGCAAATAGCATTAGTTTATTTTTTTGATTGCTGAATAGTATTCCATTGTGTATATATACCACATCTTGAACCATTCATCTTTTGGGGGCATTTAGGTTGTTTCCATATCTTAGCTATTATAAATAGTGCTGCAATAAACATAGGGGTGCAGGTTTCTGTAGAGTAAATGAAGGTTATCAGGCTTTACTGCCCTCCCGCTGTTAGCATCAATGAAAGATCCCTAAGGTTCTACACACATGGCTGATGGCAGGCACATGAAGGAGGGTGTGGGCACTCGTAGGTGGGCACACCTGCGCAAAGAGACTGGGCATATATAAAGGTGGCATCATGGGGACGCCATGAGCACCAGAGAGAGCAGAAGAGGCAGAGACAGCAGTAGCAACAGAAGCAGCTGAAGTGTGGTGGTGTACAGCGAAGAGCGGTGGAGACTGGCAGAGTACAGCAAGTTCAGTAGATAACATCATGAGAATGGCTAAGACAAGAAGAAGACAGCTTGAACCGATGGTGAACCTACCAGGTCTGGGATGGTTGCAGGACAGTTTCCTTTTAGTTAATGTTTTTGTGTTCTTTGTTAGATTTGTTAAGAGAAAATCTGGCAGTAAAGGGGTTTGACTTGTTTTGATTTTGATCCACACTCTAACAACAGACAGTACCAGGCGTTTGAAACCCCCCTGGGATCTGCACTACCCCTGCCGCCCCCAGGGCATGGACTCTTCCCATCAGTGTCTGGCCTCCCTGGCCAACAGCCCTTGTCGCCATCTTCCTGACATGCTTAATTCTCTTGGACAATGTAGGAAGGTTCAAGGAGATCCTGTGTGTACAAGACCAGCTGGCTCTGTCCACAGAAGACTCTTAAGACCTTCTGTAGGGTAAAAGGTTAATCAGGACTTTCCGCCCTCCTACCACTGATGATGGAAACCTGTGTGCATGCCTGGGTGGGCATGCGCAAGTAGATGCACCTGGGCTGATGTACCAGGCGTATAAAGCTAGCATCCCGGAGACGCCGGTGGTGGTGTGGAGCGGT
Source organism: Galemys pyrenaicus (assembly GCA_019455555.1). Lineage (NCBI taxonomy): Eukaryota > Metazoa > Chordata > Mammalia > Eulipotyphla > Talpidae > Galemys > Galemys pyrenaicus. The sequence continues at coordinate 11,872,589 of JAGFMF010012271.1, forward strand.
GGGTGTGAGGGATGCCGTGATGGCAGCAAAGAAACTGCTTGAACCGATGATGAACCTCCTACACAGTCTGGGAAGGTTGCAAGACAAATGGCGTAGATGGCAGGACGGTTCAATGCAGACGGATATGGACCCCTTTGAAACCTGGGGAAGGATTGTGGGGTGGCCGGCCACGAGCAGATGGCCAGCCTCCTCTCCCAGTGGACACCTCCCCAGGAATGGCCAGAGATAGATGGATCCCCGTTGCAATTGGAACAGGCCCTGTATGAAATAGAAGAGAACCTGGATAGATGTAGTGCCCGTGAGGCGGCAGGGGCTGCGGGATGGGCATTTCTCACAGCTCTGAGAGAATCCAGGCAGAAGGAATGGTCCAGAGTCCAACAATTACAGGACGAGATGTGGGAACTGCGACAATGTTTAAGGATTCTGGAGGAAGAAGTCTGGAAAAAACAACCCACTACTCTGGAGACGCCAGACTCCTCAGAAGAGGTAAAGAGGGAAGCTAGCCCTTTGC
>JAGFMF010012271.1:11873149-11899896 GCA_019455555.1 Galemys pyrenaicus
CCACTACTCTGGAGACGCCAGACTCCTCAGAAGAGGTAAAGAGGGAAGCTAGCCCTTTGCCTGAGTCTCACCCAGTAGTGGGAGACCAGCCTGCGACTCTGGAAACGCCAGACTCCTCTGGAGAGGAGGAGGAGGCTGCTCCCATACTCCGGGCCCCTCCTGTGGTAACTCAAAAAATGAACCGACAACGGCCTATGACCCCAGGGGGTCAGCCTGCTGGGCCACCCCAAATGACAGAATTTACAACTTACAGACCATACACCCAGGCGGAACTCGTGGACTGAGGCAAACAGTTCCGCCAGAAACCAGGGGAACCCTTGGCAGCCTGGTTGCTGCATTTGTGGGAACTGGGGGTGGATGGCATTATCTGTACAGCGCAAGAGATGGAGAGACTGGCCTCTGTGACCTCGCACCCATCCTTGAGACAGAGGCTGAAGAACAGCCGGCGGCATGGCCAGGGTGACCACACCCTGCTGGGATGGATAATGGCTGCTGTGCGGACAGTGTGGGCTAATGCAGGAGACGTGCCAGAGACAGCGAGCAGATGGCAGACGTATGCCGACCTGGTGCAGGTACTTCGGGAATTGGGGATGCAGCAGGCCATGTTCAATGTGAATGTTCGTGGTCCTGATGATGAGCTTTTCACAGCAGGGATGAGGGATTTGGTACTAAAAAGTGCTCCCTCATCCTCATTTGGATCCCTTATGGCAATTCTAGCACCCTATTTGGGACATCAAATTCATGATGTCACCACAATGCTAGCCAGCTTGGGTGAAGTTGAGAGCAGGCGCTCCCAGACTCAAAAGGATATACAGGTAATTGAAAGATCAGGAATGCCAAAGAGGGCAAGGAAGCCTTTTAAAACTAAAGAGCCTGTTAAAGTCACCCGTAATCAAATGTGGGCAGACCTAGTGAGAGCAGGTGTAGATCGTACCAAAATACATGCAAGGCCCAATGCCTATCTGTTGGAATTATGGAAGCAACTGCAGGAAGACCAGAGGTTTATGCCCATAAGAAGGGCTGCTGCTAAGGGGGACCCTGGACATTCCAGGCCTCAGGCACGTGCCCTGCGCTTGGAAGATCACTTACTGCCAACCTCAGTCCCGGGAGACGCCCTGTCCACTTTTGAATAGGGTGAGGGCCAAGGACATGGGTGTTGAATGGAAATTTCACACACCCTATAATCCCAAAGCTGCAGGGATCATAGAGTGTTACAACAGCCTGCTAAAGGGAGGACTGAGAGCTACAGCCCCCACTCCAACTCTGGCGGGGTGGAGCCAACGCCTGTGGGACTTGCTACGAACACTAAATGAGAGGAGCAGGAAAGGCGGCCTGGCGCCAGTGGAGGCTTTGCTGCATCGTGCCGCTGCTCCTATACAAGTACAGATACAAAACTGGTGTGTATATTGCCACATGGGAGGGATCTCCCATTACTAGTGCCAATAACTTCTTTTCGCCCCTAGGTTGGTGCCCTGCCTGGGTATATTTGTATTCAGTTTGTATTTTGTTGTATTTCTGTATTTAGTTGTATTTAGCCTATTTTTATGGTTCATGACTGCAATGTTCATATTTGTCGAAGGAAATGTATATATATATATTGTATGGGGGAAAACCCTGAGGGGGTGGACTGTAGGGTAAAAGGTTAATCAGGACTTTCTGCCCTCCTACCACTGATGATGGAAACCTGTGCGCATGCCTGGGTGGGCATGTGCAAGTAGATGCACCTGGGCTGATGTACCAGGTGTTTATAAAGCTAGCGTCCCGGAGACGCTGGTGGTGGTGTGGAGCGGTGGGTGTGAGGGATACCGTGACGGCAGCAAAGAAACTGCTTGAACCGATGATGAACCTCCTACACAGTCTGGGAAGGTTGCAAGACACCTTCTTTCCAATTCTGGCTCCTGGTCTTGACTAGCTCCCTTTACCCACCTTCTGTGTCTTTTATTTCCCCCTCTCTGTGCTTGAACCTTTTATTTTATATTCTCATAATACCACATATATCATCATAAACATATCCCCATTGCAATAGTTATCATGAGGGAAGGTCACATGTATGTAACACAGACACATGGACACACCCCTTGCCCTGGCTAGCAGTGTTATGGATACTGCAAGTTACTAAGATCTACTGGCAATAAAGCAGAGCCAAAGTGTTCCTGACTAACTTCACCTGATGCTGGCATGGCCGCCTGATTGCCACAATCTGCTACTGCCTTCAGGTAGGCGGGGTGCCCGCCTACTTCCACCACCTAATTACTGATCAGCCTAAGTGGTTTGGAGGAATGTGGGCCTCACAGCTGGGCAGCACTTGCACACGGTTCCATGAAAGCACCCTATTCTCCTCCCCAGGGCACCTGTTTCCTTAATGGCAGAAGGCTTCCTGCCAGCCACAGTCAACCCACAGATGTCTAAGAGGCTTTGTTTCTGCCTCATAAAAAGGATCCTTTATGAAGTCCTCCAGGTCTCCGCAGAGAGCATGGGCAGTCAGTGTGGATTTACTGAGGGAGTATGAGCTAGCAGAACTCGTGCCTGCCCACAGCTGTCCCTTCTCAGGTCTTTATTTCTCTTCAACTTTTACTAAAGGACCTTGGGTAACTGAGGAGCCCCTTTAAGTTCTATCCACAGACTTTTAGGATAAGTAGCTTTACTTTACTTTCACTTGGGCCCTGGTTCTCCCTCCTATCCATAATCTAAGACAAACATTGATGGATGCTTCTCTTGAACTAGGTGCTGATATCTACACATCCCCCTAAGCAGCTAAAAAGTTTCCTTCCTGTCAATAGAAAGCAAGGCCGCTGGTCCAGTTTATCTTATTCTTTTTTTTCCCCCCTCTTTATATGTATTTGACATCAATTGTGGTCCCCATGGATTTCCCACTATTTCGCCAGTGCACCATCACCTCAGTCCCTTGTGCTCTTTGTGGCTCCACCCATTCCCTCTCCCCTTCCCACAGTGTCCCCAATTTGTCCTTGTCTTTTTGTTTTTACTGTTATTATTCTTTTCCTCAGTCACTTATTTGGTTCCTTTATATATCTCCTAGGGGTGAAACCATCTGGTATTTTTCTTTTGCCTTCTGACTTATTTCTCTGAGCATAATCCCTTCCAGCTCCATCCATGTTCCTATGAATGAGTCTAGTTTATCTTTTTTGATTGCTGAATAGTATTCCATCATGTATATGTACCACAGCTTCCTGATCCAATCATCTGTTTTGGGGCATTTAGGTTGTTTCTAGGTCTTACCTATTATTAATAGTGCTACAATAAACATAGGGGTGCAGATATTCTTTTGAATCATGTTTTTGTGTCTTTTGGGTATATTCCTAGGAGTGAGATTGCTGGATCATATCAGAGTTCTATTCTTAGTTTAAGGAACCACCACACTGCTTTCCATAGTGGCTGGACCAGTTTGCATTCCCACCAGCAGTGTAGTAGAGTTCCTTTTTCTCCACATCCTCACCAACATTTGTTGTTGCTAATTTTTTTATATGTGCCATTCTCACTGTGTGAGGTGGTATCTCATAGTGGTTTTGATTTGCATTTCTCTGATTACCAGAGATGTTGAACATTTTTTCATATGCCTGTTGGCCATTTGCATGTCCTCTTTGGAGAAATGTCTTTTTAGCTCTTCTGCCCATTTTTTGACTGGACTGTTCACTTTTTTGTTTAGCCTGGCCAGCAATTTGTAGATCTTTGTGATAAGTCCCTTGTCAGTAGTGTTGAGCACAAAGATTTTTCTCCCAGTCAACGGGGTGCCTGTTTATCTCATTCTTAATGAATACCCTCATGCTTCTGAAGGGATTACTCCTAGGATCACACTTCCTTTCTGAAACCCCCAGTTGTTCCACTAACCTTCCCAGAGGCCTTGTCACGAGGCTTTTAACATTTCTATTTTTAGTCCTGGGCTCCAAGAAAGAACAAGAATGGAACCAAATGCTGCCGCCTTTCTCTTTTGCAGACAGAAGGAATATTGTGGTGAGAGCAGAAGGCAACACAAATGATGGCTGTTTGCAGAGAGGACAAATTCAGACAGAGAAGAAAAGAGGCCAGAGAACATGGTCCCCCTAGGAGCTCTCCTCCAGAGGGGAGAAGATGAGTCAGACAAGCCTGGAAACACACCTGGTGTCGGCTATGGGAGGGTCAAGGCCCCAGGGGCTGCAGAGGTGGGTGAGGATTATAGGAAGGTTACTACTGACTTTCAGGATGGCGGTTTCAGGAGGCTGGTGGGGCTGAAGACCCAGTGGGAAAACGAACGAATGAGAGTGAGGCTGGCAGATGGAGACCCTAAGGGTAACCCACACTCACAATAACAGTGGCAGGAGTACAAGAAACGCAGGAAAGAGGTGGTGCTGACTAGGTGCAAATGGTAGACAATAGACACCTGGGCTTCACTGGTTGGGTTTTGATTGGTTTGACTTTTGCTTTTCATTTTTTGCTTAGAGGGAGCATGTAGGCATATGGAGGAAGTCCCTTAGAGAAAGGAAGAAACTAAAAAGGCAAAAGACAAAGGTCATTGAAAATCCAAGTCCAAATGCAGGAGGCTCCTTGTAAAGTGCTGAACTTGTTAGCTGTCACATTAGCTAAAGCAGGGTGTCATACCCCACAGTGCAAAGTCTGAGAGTCTGATAAAGCTGGGCTGGAGCTCGTGGCTTAGCCCAAAGGCAGCATCTCCTGAACTCTCTCCAGATCTGAATCTGGATTCTTATCAGTGTGTGGAACTGATAAGAGCTCAGAGCTTGCTCCTAGGATGTGGGCCAGGCCCATGAGGAAAGAAACAGTGATAGTGGCTGAGTTACCTATTTGCTATAGGTCCTGAGCTAATTTACTCATGCAGTTGCCTTGAACGAGGAAGTGAGGGGGAGAGAGAAAAAATACCCAGAAGCAGAAGCACACACCCATGTGCAGGCAAGCGTGGCCAGACACAGGAGGTTTGAGTCAGTTTTTTTCTTTCAGTCACATATAAAGAAGAATTAGATGAAAAAGCAAGAATAAGACACCCCACCCCTAAAATAGATTCCCCCAACCCGTTTAACTTCTCTCCCTCACATGGACGTGAACAAAGAGCAGAGGAAAACCTCTACCCCAGATCTCGGATTTACTGCATCCGGGCTGGGCTCTTGGAACACATACACCGGAGCTTCCTAAGAAGTGTGGCAAGTCTCGGATCTTCTCAGTGTTAGGAACAAGTCTGTGGTCAGCGGCATTGGTATGGGTGTCCAAGAGCCTAAACCACACCGGGCTGTTCTAACAGAAAAAGGCACTCTGTTGTTTGCTGAGCGAATGGCTACCTGAATGCAGTCACATTCGCGTGTAGTCTAGAAAGAAGATTTACAACTAGCATGTTAATCCTATTGAGACCATAAAAGGCACTCTAAATAGCTCTTGAACGTGTGACTAAGTGCATTTACTGTGCCTTAGGAAAAAATATGTAATTGGTAAGTTAAACCCATGACTTCACAGATATTATTGGTTAGAACTGACTAAGTGAAAAAGTAAATTCATTGAAAGTTGACTTCAAGGAAAATGTAAGTAAAATAACATTAAAAGCTGTACTCAGCTTGGTCATTAGACCAAGATTCACCATCTGCCCCACTGCCCCACCGTCTGCCTTGCCCACAAGAGTCTGTGTCATCCTCTGTCCAAGTCAGGACAGGAAGGAAAGTCTGTGTTGGACACTGGGTATGCATTTTGCATTGGTGTGTCCTTCCCCTGATGACAGCCCTCGACTTGATCTCTTCCAGTGTATTATTATATCAGCCTAGACAAGTAGTTTGTTCAATATCAATTGACGTTAAATGGGAGAGCCAGAATTCAAAGACAGCTTTGGCTGATTTCAAAGCCTCTTTCTTTTCACTATCTACCTGGCAAGGGGAAGGGAGTAGTCAGTACACAAAAATGTTCAACTTGGGGGAGGAAGCACAAAGGAATGTCCGAGAAGGTCTCTGTTTCCCTAAAGTCATCTGCTGAGCCACTGTGGGGGATCTGATACAAAATCATCCTGCCTAATGTTATTTTCTGTTCTGCTAGAAAATTTAAAGAAATAACAGCACTGGAAAAGAAAGACTCTTGGAGAGTAAGTGTACAACTGTCCTGGCACCTCATGTTGGGAACTGATACATACAGATTTATTCTGCAAGATACTTTTACACTTACCCCCAGTTTTAGAAAAGTCTCCAGTTTTCAGTGTCCTCTTCCTGCAAGGTTCTCTAGCCTCTGCTACTCAAAGTGAAGTCTATGGGCCAGCACTGGGGTAACCAGCCATTGTTTTGCCTGGTGCTCAGGGTTTCCCCAGGAAAAGGAATTTTGAGTGTTAGAACTGGGTTAGTAATGGGAGGAACTGCCCACCCCAACTGACATCACCAGCTTCACCTGGAAGCTTGTTAGAAATGGAGTATACTGGGCCCCGGCCCAGAAATACTGAAGCAGAAGCTGCACTTGAACAAGACCATGTGTACATCTAGGTCTGAGAAAGTGCTACAGACGAAGTATTACTGCAGTAGGTTGATGGTGACCTGTATTAATCAGAGTTCTCCAGAGATAAGGAACCAATAGGATGTGTGTGTGTGTACATGCACACATGCACACTCACATACTTAATGAAAAGAAGCTTAATGAATTAGATCCCATGATTATGGAAGCTTGATAAGTCCAAAATCTGATGGAAGCAGTGACAGGCTGGAGATTCAGAAAGAGCCAATAATAAATTGAAGTCCCAAGGCAACCTGGGGGCAGAATTTCCTCTTGCTCAGGGGAGGTCCACCTTTTGCTCTACTCAGACCTTCATCTGACTGGATGAACTGTTTTAACATCATGGAGGACAGTCTTCTTTATTCAAAGTCCATCAACTTAAATGTAAATCTCATCTTAAAGTCCCTTCACAGAAGCATCCAGAATAATGTTTGAGCACATATCAGGGCACCATGGCCTAGCCAGGTTGACACCTAAAATTGACCATCACATGTCCCAAAAGATAGGTCCTCTGGGAAATCTGGGAGTATTAGCTGGAAAAGTTTTTGCAGGTATCATTAAGGATCTTGAGATGAGGAGATCATCCTGGATTACTCAGGTAAATCCTTAATCCTGTCCTTGTAAGGACAATGGTCCTTTTAAGAGACACATAGCAGAGGAAGGCCAAGTGAAAAACAGGCAAGAGATTTAAGTCACACACACACCACCACCACCATCACCTCCCAGTCTGGGGTAATTCGTTAGGACAGTCACAGAAAATGAATACAGTTGATTAAGGTGAGAGGCTCCTTCAAACTTTTCTGCTATGGTTCATCACCTAGGCACATGCACACATAGGAAGCAGATAAGAGGCTTCCTCTCCTACTCCCCACTTCTGCTCTTTGGTAGGTTGACTACAGGATTCCTGTACCATGTTCCGAACCCTTAACCTCAAGTTTCCTAAGCCTCCTGCTCAGATCTAGCTCTGCCAAAACCCTTCCGTTCTACCTCCCCTTGCTCAGCTCCCTGCTAGCCCCAATCCTGCATGCCTCACTCCTCCTAGGTCACTTTTCTCCTAGGATGAAGTCCTGATGATCTCCTTCAGGCCAAGGAGGATTTAGCCTTCTTAGCCTTGGACCCACACCCTGTCGCTGTCTCGGGTCAGCAATTGTTTGCTGTGTGTCTCCTGTGAGTCAGGTGCTCTTGGCAGTGTGGGGGAGACCTAGAAGTCCCTGCCCTTTAAAGGTCATGGTCTGCTCAGTGATTTTCCACCCTCTCCCCTCCCTGGACCTGTGGCCTGTGGTCACATCTGCTTCTCACATCTCAGCACCTGCTTCTCCCCCAATACAAAGACACCACAGTGTAGGGCATTAGAGCTGAAACCAAACTGGAAAGCCTTTTTTCAATGCACACTGTTTCATTTGCTAGAAAAAGTCATATGTAAATGAAAGCAAGACGTGGGGTGAGCTGGACACATGGATTTGCAAGTCATTGTTTCATTAAGGGCATAGACCTAACACATCTGTTTGTGTAAGAAAAATATTTTCCAATCTGAGTTGTTAACATTACATTATTAACACAGTCACCAGAAGAATGGGTTGGGCCTGTTTTCAAAGCCTGCATCTTTAAAAAAAGAATTCACAATGTAAAACTCCCCTTTAATAATCAAGACATTTAATCAGTATATATTTCTATATATTTCTCAATTTAACATGCTATGAAGAGATTAGTATATTCTCTCCACATCTGATTTTCTTTTAAATTAAGAATCCTCTTCCATATCTTGGTGTAACTGTTCTTACTTTAATCCAAAACATGTTAGGTGAAATCATATATTCTAGAAATAAAGTCATGAAAATTAAGATTGAGCTGACTTTCAGTACCAAGAAGACCACTCTCTCTCACGTTTCTTTATTCTCCTCCTGAGTAATTTACCCCCAACCCATTTTATTTAACTCACTATGTACTGAGGACTGCTATGTGCCCAGCACTGTGTAAGATTCTGGAAACACAAAGATGAATGAGACAGCCAACCCCGAGGCATCTGCCATCCCCTGGAAGCCCAGCGCCCTGAGCAGTGGTCCTCAGTGTGGCATGGGGTCTTCTGGGGAGGGAGGCGAGGCCCTGAGACGCTTTTGGGTTGTGTGTGAAACCCAGACTATCTTCCTACACTCAAACCCTAACAACTCAGCTGGCCTCAAGGTGTGTAAGAGTCTGCTCCGGAGAGCCGCTGACTCAGCCAGCACCGAGCTGTGCTGTGGGGAGCATGGGGTCAGGTTCCTGTGATTGACAATTTTGTCAATGCATCAATATACAGTCTTACTTTCTGAGTGTTTCTGTTTATTTAAATCGAATTAACTAATTACAGTTTAGAGAAGGTTGTGCCTGTCCTGGCCCAGCAAGCTACTTGAGGAGGAGTGAAGGAGTGGGTGGTCCCACAGCCAGGCAGGCCATGCTTCACAGTATGGTAGGTGCGTGTGACCTCGCCTAGGTAAGGCCAGCCAGCTCAGCTATTCCCCTGCCGGAAGACCTGCCCTGGGCATCTTCACCACCTGGGCTTATGGTGGCTCTGGGTTGACCTGGCCATGTGGTGCTGCAGCCTATGCTGCTTCCCAGCGGGCTCTGCCTTGGCTGCTCACCGGGCATGGCCAGCACCTCTCGGGCATGCCCAGCATCTTGTAGGACATCGTGTCCAGCAGCTGGTCCAGGTCCACATGGTAGAAGGTGAGCTGGTGGAAGGTCCACTCCTGCTCCACTTTCACTGTCTTGCCAGCTCTCTGGTCATGTGTGTTTCTGTTGAAAGACACCTTAACATGAGATGACGTGTGTAGCGCCAGCAAGGCACAGAGCAGCTTCTTGATGATTCCAGCAGAGGGGTCAAGGAGGAGTCCTGGAGCCCTTGGTGGCTTTTTCAGGCTTTTATTCTTTACAACATTAGTGAGCAGGTACACCGCAGGTGGCAAGGCCTAGGGGCCTTGCTTATGCTTCTTCCACTTCTATTTCCCTCCCCTCCCCTCATCCCCTCCCCTCCCTCTCCTCCCTTCCTCTCTTGCTCTCTCTCCTGCTCTCTTCTCTGCTGGTGTCCACGTGATGCCACCCTTATACGCCCCGTGTCTCAGTCCAGGTGTGCCCACTTGCGCATGCCCACACCCTCCTTGAGGTGCCGCCATCAGACATGCCTGCAGGACCACAGGTGTCCATCATCGACACCAATGGCGGGAAAGCAGAAAAGCCTGATCATTTTTCCATTTACCCTACGATGGGAGACTTGCAGGCCAGCCCATTCACCTCTCTCTTGTTGTTGGTGGGATAGGATGATTTCTTGTGCTCTTCCAGGTGAGACGAGGTGTGGCGCTTTCTGCCCCGTCCCTTCCAAATAGAGCTGCAAAATGTAAAGCCACTTGGCTGCAGCCTAAAATAGGCCCATCAGCAGCGGGGTGTCCACAACTCCTTTGGCTGAAAACTGCCCTTTCTATTTCTGTGTTGTCCTGTTTTGCTGAACAAGGAAAGTTGGCCAACACCAGATAGTTGGTAGCCTCCTGGTGGCTTCCTGTGTCTGTACTCGTGGATCTGTCCTTGCCCTTGTGTGTGCTTGACAAACAGAACAAAGGACAGCTGGGGTGCTGCCCAGGGACTCTGCTCACCACTGGGATGGCTGACCCCCAGGCACCCCCACCAGCCTGAAACCCAGTGACGAGAATATTCTTCAAAGCTTTAACCTTCATAACTGAGCTTGGCGAGAGACTCTGGGGAAGGAGGGTGAGTAGAGAAGGACTTTTCCCCAAAAGTTTTTAGTTACACTCATGGGACGTGAGGAAAAGAATGGGCAGGCAGAGTGGAGACTTAGCAGCAAAACGTGTGGTGAGGCTTGGGTGTACCCTCCAGCATATTTGAGATATGTAAGGGGGAAGTTGAATTATTGAAAATCATGCTTTGTTGGCCTAGCTGGTTTCTCTGATTGCAACCCTGCTTTAAACACAGACTGCAGCACACTCAGTGACCTACTAATATAAAATGATTAACTAGTAGTTTCCATGCTTCGGAGGAGCTCCACAATGCTGAATGCCCTAGAATCTCCCAACCAAATCACAAAAGACAATGCTATTGTTTACTGTGTGAGCACAAATTCCTTCAACTTTCTCCTTGAAAGGAGAGGGAGCTTAATATATTCTTCAGTAGTATTTCTCAGTAGGTAGTGGTCCTGCCATTTGGGGCAAAATTTTCATCATGCAGGACAGTTCCTGGCATTGCAGAAAAAAGTTTTTTTCTCACTGAAACCCAGAAACACCTGTTTCTCATTGTAACTACACTGCCTCCCTTGAGAATAATTGCCTTGTAGAACTAGATGGAGAAGGTTTGGGAAATTCAGCTCAAACCTTCCTCTGCCTTCCCGCATAATGCTCTTTATCTCAGTCCTTCCAGCCACTGCATCCTATGAGGCATTGGTGTGGACAGAATGTCTGTGTCCCCTGCAAATTCATATGTTGAAACCCTAGCCCCCAATGTTATGGTATTAGGAGGTAGTACCTTGGGGGGTAGTTAGGGTAAGATGAGGGGAGAGCGGAGCCCAGTGTCCTTTTTAACGGGATAAGTGATCCTTAAAAAAGACCAGTGTCCTTTTTAAAAGTTAGGAGTGCCCCAGGCTCTTCCACTGCAATCTGACCTGTAAGGACACAAGAAGGAAGAAGCTGATCAGAAGTGGGTCTTCATAGGACCTGACTCTCTGGGCACCCTGACGTCAGGTTTTCAACCTCCAGAACTGTAAGAAATGAATTTGTGTTTCTAAGCCACCGGGTGCCCTGGTAGTTTATTATAGCAGTCTAAGCACACTGATAGGAGATAGTGTATAGTTCCTTTCACATGCATGGGATCACTCCAGTAGTCCATTTAGATGCTTACCTTTTCCTTTAATAGTGTGTCTAAGAAGTATTCCAGATGGAAACACATAGATCTATATAATCCTTTTAATAGTCACATAGTATTTCACAGTATCCGTATGAATATCTGGTGTTTATTTAACCAGTCTCCTATTAAGAGTTGTTTAGGTTATGTCTGTGAGAGAGAAAGAGGCACAATCATTATGAATGTACATGTACCTTTGTATGCATTGTAGGTATATATATGGAGCAGATAACTTGAAGTGTTAGAGAATATATATTAAAATTTTTGATGTTACTAATTCATTCTCCAAAAAGAATGTAAACTTCATATTTTCATTGACAGAATATGAATATGAAATTAAAGAGTATGAAAGTTCTTTTTTTACACCATCACCAGCATGACTTGTTATCAATTCTTTTAGTCTTTTAAAATTGGATAGGTAAAAAATAATTCCTCCTTGCTTGTTTTCATTTACATTTCCTTGATTGCTACTGACACTGAGCATCTTCTCAAATACCTGTTGGAATGTTTGGACTTTCTCTTCCTTAGAATTGTTTTACTGTTCTGCCTTTATTCTTTATCAGCTTACTTATTTTTATCATATGTTGAGAGGAGCCCTATATACTATAGTTCATAAATCTCTTAAGTCTTCTAGTAAGGTTTGAGTTGTCGTCAATAAATCTTGAACACTTATTTAGAATAATTCTCTTACCTTCATTTTGATAATAATTTTGTATAAAAATCCAAATAATTGGATTTTTTCTGCTACATTTTCTTATTGTCATGAGGATTTTGTATTCAGTTACCTTAGTAACTAAGTAACTACGTCAAATAAATAAGTAACTTATTTTAGTAGGTTCTCTTGAGAAATCTAGGTAAATAACCCTACAATCTACAAATAAAGAATGACTTTAATTTTTACTTTCTGATAGTCACGCTTCATATATTTTTCTTGTCTTCTTTCATTGGTAAAGCTTTGGTGCAATGTGAATAGTGATGGCAGTAGCATGAGAAGATATTTGTGATGCTGGTTAGAGAGTTTGGTAGTTTTTATTTAGTGAGATAAGGAAGTTTTCTGATATTCTACAAAACAGAAAGAGCTTTATTTTGTTATTAGGAAGGATTAAAGGAAATGATTTTTCGGAATCTAACATAGCTTTCTAAAACTAAACCATTTCCATAGTCCAAATAACAAGTTTTGTTTGTTCAGTTACTGTTATTCTTGTCATAGATTGTTGGATTTTACTTACTAATATTTTACTTAGGATTCTTTCTTTTTTTCTTTAAAGGTTTATTTATTTATGCGTACAAGAACTGGCGTACAGGTTAGAGGTGTGTGGGGTGAGAGGATTCACCAGAGACAGAGTGGGCAGCAGAACAGGTGGATAGACTGAAATACACTGCTGAGGGGAGCAGTGGGCGAGACAGGAGAGGTCCGCTGCACCGTGTGGGTCACCTCCCTGACCAGAGATCTGACTCGTGTTCCAGTGGCTTTGAATGCTTCACAGTGCTGAGACTTAACCCCTTGAGCCACCAGGGAGGCCCCGGGACTCTTTCTTTTTTTAATATTAGCTCTCTTTAATATTTTTCTTTATTTTTTGCATAGAAGAACTAATGTCTAGGCCAGAGGTTGGAGGAGGGAAGGTGAGAGGATTCACCAGAGACAGAGTAGGGAGTGGAACAGGCAGATAAACTGAAACACACTGCTGAGGGGAGCAGCAGGCAAGACAGGAGAGGTCTGCTGCACCATAACCATGGGTTAGCTCCCTGACAGAGGACTGAATTCAGGCTGTAGTTGTTACAGTGGTGACAGCACTAAAACTTAACTCCTGGGCCACTGGGGAGGCCCTTAGGATTCTTTCCATCAATTTCAGGGGAGAGGCACCTGAGGTTTGGTGGACAGTGAGGGAAGCATGTGCACATATGGAGAAGTCAAAATTTAACCCCAAAGTTACAAATTAATAAATTACATAATCTAGAAACATAACATTTTAAAAACCATCTTTATTTCTTTGTTTTGTAGTCTGTATTAGTTCTGTAAATGTACTTGCCTCTTCTAGTCTATATGCTTCTCAACTTATTCATTAATTTTTAAAAAATGGCACTATAAAGTGTTCTTAAAAGTTGACTACTCCTTACTTTAGCTTTCCTTCAGTAGGAAGTAAAGTCATGTTAGATAAGGCCAGGCTGGCAATGTGTTCAAATGAGCATATACCAATGAAATGAAGACAAGTAGATCATGAGCCTGTAATCTGCCACAAATGTGACCATAGGAGTTCACTAGAAGTGCAAGGTCCATCCTTTATAAAATGTAGCAATGTTTTTCAATTGTAGTAGCCTACATAAAATGCAACAAATTGGATTTTCTTTCAGTCTCTTGAAACTAAGGTTGAAATATGTTGAGATCTGTGATTATTAAGGAACTATAAATCCTCGTGTTTAATATCTTTATTTGCTCAAAGTAGTATATCAATAAATGTTTTTGAATTAACTTATATGTGAAAGCAATGTGAAAAAGACAATTCAGATTTTGATTGCAGATTTTTCTTTCTACCTTCAAGAAATCAGATTAAATATTTCTCTCTCTTGTAAAAATAAAATCATCCAATAGAATGGCAAATGTAAAACAGGAAGAAACTTAGAGAGCAGGTGTCTTCCTGCTACATCCAGAAATACAGGAAGATTTCAGAGCCACTTTTTTTTTTCTTTTCAGAGAGGAGGGGCTGAAGATTTAATCTGGAATTTAGATACTTATTAATGAGTGCTTGGTGGCAGCTAACTCAAGAGAACTAACAGCTGCTCTGCTCATTCAAACACCAGGTAAACGGAGCTTGTGCTGTTCAGCTTGAACTACAGGATGGAAATCAACATGTATCCTCACCGGGAGTCAGGATTTCAAGGACCTCACGTGAGTAATTTAGTAATTGAGTAGAGCTTTATCATTAAAATTAAAATCAGAAAAAAAGGAAGTAAAAAGCTTTCATTTTTAAATATATTATCTTTTAAATATTGTGTTTTTTACTGCTAATTCAGGTTAGCCTTCCTATGTTTGCTATTTGTTTCACATTTAGTATGAGTAAACTCATGGTCTCCAGTTCTAAAGAAAATGCTGAAATTGAACTTTTTCTTTCAGCTTCTTGATGCTGTCATCAGATAAGTGAGTTTATCTTTACAGTTTCAATCTTCTGCTTCATAAGTGTATCTTATTTCCAAGAGGTGCAGTGTTTCCTGTAACTAATTTGATTTTTTCTTTTGCCTTTGAAACATGGTATAGGGCGCTGTCTGGCTTACACTTCTTCTCCCAGTTATTTAACTGTTGACTAACTGACCACACTAGGCAGGTGCCTCTCACTGAAAGCCAAATAAAATGGAAATGATCATGTTTATCAATTTGTAATATGTTGTTAAATGTAGATTGTTTAATCTAAAAATTTTACTGAGGCATATGGAAACCCAGATGTTTTAGGATACCATTATCACTTTTCACTTTGGTGGTTATAAAAACATATGTTTGTGTGTGTCCTTTTATCATCAAATGTCAGTGCAACTATTCTCAACCGTCTACTTCTAGTTGCACCACTAATACTTGATTTCAATTTGCCATCATCAGTGAGAATTTGTTTTTATTTTTTACACATACATTTAAACTCAATATCATGGGGGGGTTACTTAAAAAATAAACTCAGTGTTAGACTTTGTGAGCGTCTTGTTGGGATGCCTTAATTTTTTTTTCTTGTGTCTTCTATAAAATGTGTCTAGTTATGTGGTGACAGCTGCTCTCACTCACCTCTGACTTGTCGCTCCACTTTTCGTGTGACTCTTCTTTTAGTGGCCACTGAACTACCTGATGTTTGCTGGTTCTATGAGAACATCAACCCTGAAATACTCTGTGTGCTATGCGACCCTTAAGTCTCCTTCCAAGGAGACTTCCCATTTAGTAATCCAACATGCCTTCCAATATTCCCTGACAACACTTACCTCCAGCCAGGCTAGTCTCCTCTGTATATACTCTCATTACCTTCTCATTATCTTTAAGTGCACCAAATTCTCTTCACAAATGCTCTTTTAAAATGTAAAATTGTTCAGGTCTCATGACTGACTAAATAGAGAGGAGATGTCAAGGACGCCTCTGAGTTACTGGGAGGATGACAATGCCATTCCCTGAGGGTTAGATAGAAGAAAGTCTAGGTTTATGGGGCAGAAGAAAACTTTGAGTGACTTTATTTGAAGCATGTGTAGAACACATCCAAATAAAGATGTCCTGAGAGGAATGGGATATTTGGGTTTAGATGAAGAAGACTGGGCTCGAGATTCAGAATCAGGAATAAATGAAAATGGTTGTCTGTGAAGCCACACAAGTGGATGAAGTTGTACGAGGTGCACACTAAAAGGAGAGGAGGGCTCCGTGTAGAATCCTAGGAGCTATTAATTTAAACATGGATTTGGAAGTATAGCAGCAGAGTGGTTACACAGGTAGGTGGGCCATTGGGAAGTTCAGGAATAAGAAAGTTTCCAGGAAAAGGGTTAAGAGAAACCTCCCCACCCCTCACACCTCTGGCCTGTACCCCCATTCTTGTACACATGAATAAATAAATCCTTAAAAAAAGAGAGAGAAGAATCTAAAAGGCAGAAAAGACTAAGTATGGGGGCAGCTGGAAAAAGTGAACTGGGAAGAGGAGGAGTATGGCTAGGAAAGCACCTCTGAATGTTTAAACATCAAGCATAGCGCACTAAAGGCCCCGGGTTTCCACAGACTTTACATCCTATACAATTAAATATAATAGTGTACGTGTCTAAAATTTAGAGTATACAGCTCTACTCTATATAAAGTATTGTGAAAGTGTTTGAATTGGTTGAACATAAAAGCATAATAAACTCGGAGTCAAGGGCAATGGAAAAATCTGGTGAAACAGGTAGGACAGGTAAGAATGAGCTATGGGTTCAAAACAAATAGTGATTTTATTAGGTGAACGAATTCCACCACAAATCTGTATCTCCAACCAATGTCTTTCTCCGGGTCCTTGATTTCATGAAAATGTCCTTTTGATGCTACAGATTCAACATATCTAAGTCAGAACTCATTGTCTTCGCACCTACCCCAGCCCACTTCTCCTTTATTTCAGAAGCAGGAGGGCCTCATCTCCTGCGCTTTGCCCCCTTGTGCTCCACAGACATGCTCTTTTTGAAGCTGAGGGCTGGCAACCTTTCTTCTGGCATCACTTTGCCAACAGCATGTGCTCACGTTGTGTCTCTGGGTTCTATTTTGCTAATTCTCACAATATCAAACATTCCCATTGTTAGTTCCTCTGTTATGGTGGTCTGTGTGCCATGGTCTTTTTTTCTTTCATTAATTAAAAAAAAATTTTTACATTGTTGTTCATTTTTGTACAGTATTTGACTCTCCCCTCAGGTGTGGTCCCCATAAATATCCCATCACCACATCACCTGTGAACCATCGCCAGGGCCTCTTATGCTTGTCCTGCCCCATTTTGATCCCTTTTCCTCCCCCACCCCACCTCTTTTATTCCATTTCCCCGTATCCCTCCTGTAAGTGATAGCATACAATATTCCCTTTTTCCTTCTGACTTATTTCACTGAGCATAATCTTGTCAAAGCTACTGTCATTGAGGGCGCCACAAACCACACCTGTAACAGGCAGAGAACTTAAGGGCTAAGTGCCTGTGTGTTGAAGCTCCACCCACTGGCATTTCGCCATCTCTGTTGCAGTCTTCAGGCCTTCCTATACCCTGAGGCCAATAAGATTACGATGGGGTGGGTTAATAACCCTACAATGGCTTCTGAGTGTTACGTGAAAGGCAGAGTCACATGTCTCTCACTTTCACATGAAAGGCAGAGTCATATGTCTCTCACTTTAAATCAAAAACTAGAAATGATGAAGCTTAGTGAAGATGGCACGTTGAAAGCTGAGATAGACCAGGTCTCTTGTACTAAACTTGCACAGTCCAGCTGTGAAAGCAAAGGAAAAGTTCCTGAAGGAAATAAAAACTGCTATTGCAGTGAACAGACAAATGATAAGAAAGTGGAACAGCTTTATTGCTGATAAGGAGAAAGTTTGAGTGATCTAGATAGAAGAGCAAACCCATTACAACATTAACTTCAGCCAAAACCTAATTCAGAGAAAGACCTAATTTTCCCCAATTCTGTGAAGGCTGAGACAGGTAAAGAAGCTACAGAAGAAAACTCTGAAGCTTGAAGAGTTTGGTTCCTGAGCTTTAAGGAAAGAAAGTTGCCTCCCCCACACCAAAGTGTAAGGTGAAGCAACAAGTGCTGATGTAGCAGCTGTACCAGATTATCCAGAAGATCTAAGATCATTGATGAAGGAGGCTAACCAAACGACAGGTTTTAGTTTTCTTTTTCTTTTTTTAAAACTTGACAGGATTCAAATGGTATCCATTTGTTCTCTCAGGGCTGAGAGAGTAATAATCCTACCTGGGTCCAGTCCTCAGTGGATTTCCCATCTCTTTTGGAAGAGTCCTTTCACAGTGTGGTACGTTTGGCTACTGTTCTAGATGTCCTCCTGTGTTTTCTTATTATTTAAGAAATACATTTTTTGGAACGTATAGCTGTCATAGATAATGGTTCTTCTAAAAGACCTGGGTATTAAAGACATTAAAAACTTTCTAGAAAGAATTTACCATTCTGTATACCATTAAGTACATTCATGATTCATAAGAAGAGGTGAAAATATCAACATTAACAGGACTTTAAAAGAAGTTATTCCAGCCCACATGTTTGACTTTGAGGGCTCAAGATTTCAGTGGAGGATGAAACAAGATGTGGTGGAAATAGCAAAAAAACTAGAATTAGAAGTGGAGCCTGAAGATGTGACCAAACTGCTGCAATCTCATGATAAAACTTCAATGGATGAGGAGTTGCATCTTCTGGATGACCAAGAAAGTGTCTTCTTGAAGTGGAATCTACTGATGAAGATGCCAATGATACTGAGGTTTAGAATATTATAGAAACATAGTTAATAAAGTTGCAGCAGGGTTGAGAAGATTGACACCAATTTGAAAGTGTGTGTAAAATGTTATCAAACAGTATCACATGCCACCAAGAAATCTTTTGGGATAGTAAGAGTCAATCAATGCATGAAATTTTATTGTTATTTTAAGAAATGCCCACAGCTACCCCAAATCTCAGTAACCAGCCCCTGGCCAGTCAGCAGATTCACCATCAAGTCAAGACCCTCCACCAGCAAAAAAACACAACTTATCAATGATTAGCATTGTTAGTAATAAACTATTTTAAAATTAAGGTATATACATTGTGTTTTTACATACTATGCTACTACACACTTTAAAAAAAAAGATTTATTAATGTATGCATACAAGAGCTGGGGTACAGGCCAGAGTCCTGGGAGGTGAGAGGAATTCACCAGAGACAGAGTGGGGAGAGCAGGTAGGGAGAGCAGAACAGGGAGATCAACTGAAGTACACTGCTGAGGGGAGCAGTGGTTGAGGCAGGAGAGGTCTGCTGCGCCATGTGGGTCCCCTCTCTGGCTGGGGATCAAACTCGTGCTGCTGTGTAGCAGATGTTTCACAGAGCAGCGTTCAACCCACTGTACCACCAGGGAGGCCCACTACTACATGCTTAATAGGCAATGTAAACATGATTTTTTTTTAAAGATTTATTTATTTATGCATACAAGCACTGGGGTACAGGCCAGAGGTGTGGGGGGTGAGAGGATTCACCACAGACAGAGCGGGGAGCAGGACAGGCAGATCAACTGAAGCACACTGCTGAGGGGAGCAGTGGGCACAGCAGGAGAGGTCTGCTATGCCATGTGGGTCCCCTCCCCGGCCGGCGGCAGGGATCGAACTCGTGCTGCAGTGGCTGAAGTTTGCTTCACAGTGCATTGCTTAACCCACTGCGCCACCAGGGAGGCCCCTTAAACATGATTTTTATATGCACTGGGAAACAAAAAAATTCATATGACTTGCTTTATTGCAGTGATCTGGAACTGAACCCACAATATTTCTGATATTTCAATAGTGCTGCCAGTCACCCAATTGTATAAAGTAGAAACCTCGATCATTGTCTTCCATCATCATCCCTTCAGTCTCACCTCTGCCATCAACGTTTGTCCATTCTTTCTTCAATCTCATACTTCCCCCTACTATCACCTTCATTCACGTCCTAAAATGTTAACTCCTAACTGGTGTCCCTTCTTCTAGTTGTTCCTCTTCTTTCCAGCCCATTTTTCACAACTTTATCAAATGTGATCATATCACTTTCTTTGACTGAAAACTTTAGCAACTCAAGTGAAGAGAAAGAAAATCTGTCCTCTTTAGAAAGATGCCACACAAAGTCTGGCTGAAGGAGCCAGATACCACATCCTAGCTGTACCTCCAGTTACTGCCCACACATTTATCTTATAATGTCACTAAGTTGCTCCTTGATCTACAGCTCACTGTGCTCTTTCACACTTGATGTATTATAATGGCTGAGCAACAGTGTTATATTACTAAGATGCTAAGCTTGGGTGCTAGGGAGGGTAGGCGGGAGAAGTTGAATACAAATGACTTGGACTAGCCATAGAGAAAAGAGTAGGTTGGCAGTGAATCTGCGATGAGAGATCAGCACTACCCTCCCCCCCATTTGGGTCAATGCTTATTACATTATTTCTTAAATTCACAGCAACTTAAAACATTATAGAAAGACAAATATACCTTACAGAGGTACCTGTATGGAATTTATTATCTGATGAGAGAAATAAGACACTCACTAAGGTAATTAATGTGACTGATGTTCTCAATTTCCTTGTAAAATGTCAGCTCATTGATTCACAGTCATAGACAGATACATTTAGAGACCAGGTAATTAATTGTCTGAAATGAGTAAAGACAAGTGCTATAGTAGTTAGAAAAGGAAGATTATTTTGGGAGAGGGTGTTCATATGAGGTTTCACAACAAAGATAGTACTTGAAGCCTAAGCAGGATGTAAGTAGCATAAGAAATAGCCTTCAGATCCTGGGGAATGAAGCGGTTGAGAACGGTTTATTCTGGGCAATGGGTTCTGTGTAGGTGAATAATGTTGGTAAGGACAGAAAGGGGTCAGGGATAGGAAGAGGTAGGGGATCCTAAATGCTAAACTTGATTCCCTAGGCATACTTTATGTAGCTAGGAATGGGGAATTCTTGATGCTTTTAAGAAAAGACTTGATGGAAATCATCTTTTAAGGGTATTAATCAGGCAACATTTTGCAGGATAGGCCAGAGAAGGGAGGGAATGCAGACTGGAAGGGCAAGTAGAAGCATGGTAATTTAGATCTGAGATGTCCTATTTCCTTGATTCTAAGACACTGCTGACATACATATTTTTGTAATAAACTCTACCTTCAGTATATACATGGATTATAAAATGAACCTTGACCTTAGGTATGTGAAATCATGAAAAAAAGTAGCATTGGAGAATTAAGGAAATAAAAGGATGAAGAGCTTAGCTAAAGTGGTGATGGTAGGAATGGGAAGGAGCTGATACAAAATAACACTGAAGAATTTGAAAGAGTGGATGTTAAAAGTCAGAGAGAAGATAATGAAGATTAAAATATGACTCTGAATGAAAGTGGCAAGTTGGTACCATCAAAAGAAATGGGGAAGTATGAGGGAAAAAAATCAAACTAAATCTTATAGACTGAGTTCAAGTTGAGGAAATAGCTAGGTGGTAACTGAAGATATGAGCCTAGAACTCGGAAGAAAGATAAAGCTAGAGTATATATCCAGGGAATTATCTACACAGAAGTCAAAAACAAATACTTGTGAGTGGATGAAATTCTGAAAGATCAAGTTTATAGAGAAGTTGCTGCAGAGGTATAACAAGAAAGGAGTGCCCACGGATAGGGGCAAAATTAGAAAGGTTGAAACAGATTCATTCCAGAATAAGGGCATGAAAGACCTAAGAGTTTGGTTGAGGCCTACATTCATGCATAGACCTAATAGATGTTAATTAGGTAAACTTGGCTGTGTCTTAAGTATCCACATAGGCATTAAGAAGCCCACTTTAATACATCCCTGTGGGACTGCCACTTTCATCTTTCACTACATGTTTATCACCAAATGTAGACTCTTCCTCAGTTCCAGGAGATGTGACCAGTATACCTTAACTCAGTCCCCAGCCTATATTAAGAAATCATGACCTTTCCCCAAAGGCTTATTTGCTGGAACTGAGTGCTGTTGATCTTAGCCAAAGCCTCTAAAGTCTGAAAGACTATAACCCTCTCATAACTCTCTAATGAGCAGTTATTTTGGAATGTAATTTTGTTGATCCAAGTTTTTATAACAATGTCAAAGATAAAAGACAAACAAGCTTTTAGCACTTTTCTAGTTCTTCTGGAATGACTGTGCCAGTTACATTTTGAACTCCTATTAGTCAAGGATGACTGAGCACTCTCTGACTTCCCTCATTTCCTTAGCAGACAGATAAGGAATAAAATTGTTTGTAGGTTTCAAATAAAACACTTTCATAGACATACAGGAAAATACCTTTTAAAATCCTAATAGAGAGGAATGTTTTACAAAAATAAACACATAGTCACCATATGTGTTTGTTTATCTCTTCTAGAATTGTTCCTAGTGCAGGGACAGCTCACCATCACATATGTGTAGAAAACTGATTGGCTGACATGATAAACTGATTAACAATTGGAAATAAGAATAGTGATAAATGGTACCGAAATACAGATTTCAAAAAGATCCCTTGTCCAGTTATGAGTATCTTAATAAGTGTGTTTATAATCTTGAAAGAAAGTATATCTTTCAGCTTTGTGCTCTCATAGACCTGAAACTAACCTATACAATTAGGATATTATTAAATTATTTTCAGCCAGTGAAAAATTAATCCTACCATGCATTTCCTAAGATGGGAATTGCTTTACCATCTCCATAACATATCCTTTCAGCATAACAAGAGCAATTCTCTCTGTTCTGGGGAGGTTCCCACATGAATGGTTAAACTTTAAACAATCTGACGAATGCAGATGTACTTTTCCTTTTTATGCTCGAGACTCAATTTATTAAAAGTGTTGTTACTGACACACATATGGTCAACTAATCTATGACAAAGGAGCAAAAATGATGCAATGGAACAGGGATAGTCTCTTAAATAAACAATGCTGGGAAAACTGGATCACTACATGCAAAAGAATGAAAATAGACTACTACATCATACCATACACAAAACTAACTCAAAATGGATGAAAGACTTGAATATAAGATCTGAATCCATAAAAAAAACACAGGCAAAACATTCCATGATATACACTTCAGAAACGTCTTTGAAGACTCATCTCCAGAAGCAAAGAAAATGAAGGAAAAGATAAACAGCTGGGACTACATCAAACGCTACACAGTAAAAGGAAAAATAATCGAAACAAAGAGATACCCTATTGATTGGGAGAAAATATTGGCACTCTATACAACTGATAAGGAACTGATATTTAAAGATCTACAAAGAGCTCACATGAGTCAACAAAAACAAGGCAAACGGTTCTGTTAAAAAAATGGGCAGGAAAGCTAAAAAGATACTTGTCCAAAGAGAACATGCAAATGACAAACAGGCACATGAAAAATGCTCAACATCACTTATCAGGGAAATGCAAACCAAAACCAGAGTGAGATATCACCTTATTCCAATGATAATGACCCATATTAAAAAAAAAAAAAAAACAACAACCAAAAACTGGCAACAACAAATGCTGGTGAGGAAATAGAGAAAAAGGATCTCTCCTATATTGC
Organism: Galemys pyrenaicus; assembly: GCA_019455555.1. Classification (NCBI taxonomy): domain Eukaryota; kingdom Metazoa; phylum Chordata; class Mammalia; order Eulipotyphla; family Talpidae; genus Galemys; species Galemys pyrenaicus. The sequence goes on from JAGFMF010012271.1 coordinate 11,896,228, forward strand.
TGATGGAAATGCAAATTGGTCCAACCACTATGGAAAGCTGTGTGGAGAATCCTCAAACTACTGAAAATGGAGCTACCATATGACCCAGCAATTTCACTCCTAGGAATCAACCCAAAAGGACACAAAAACATTAATTCAAAAGGAAACCTGAACTCCTGTGTGTATTGCAGCTCTATTCACAATAACTAAGATATGGAAACAACCTAAATGTCCAAAAACACATAACTGGATCAAACAGATGTGGTTCATATACACAATGGACTACTACTCAGAAATCAAAAAAGATAAACTCATGTCATTTGCAGCAAGATGGATGGAGCTGGAAGGGATTATGCTCAGTGAAATAAGTCAGAAGGAGAAAGAAAAAGATCAGATGGTTTCACTTATAGAAGGAACATAGGGAAACCAAACAAAGGGTCAGAGGGAAAAAAAGACTAAACTAGCAGGCAGATTATAGATCTGAAACATATAGCAGAGGGAGGGAGGGAGTCAAAACAGGGACAATGGTGATGGTTCAGAGATGAGGTGGTAATGGGAAGTGCATTGGGATTACACCGGGGTGAGAAATCAAATATTGTACAAAAATGACAATGATGTAAAGGGGAAAAAGTGTGTGGCTGAGATATATAGAGGAACAGCTATGGGAAGACTATTAAATAGAAATATTCAGCGTACTATAATTGCTTGTTTTTTTTTTTCCATCTTGGTTGCTTTCTGCATGGCACCATACCTGTTTCCCTTTCACCCTCTTCCCCTTCCTCCCAAACAACAGGGCAGACACCACAACACTCTTTTCCATGGAACTCTGCCTCAGAGTAGTTTTCCACACAGTTCACCAGATAAGATCAGTCAGTTGGAGTTAGGAATCAAAGTGATGGGGTTTGGGTTTCTTCCTGGTTTATATTTTTGTTGTATATTCTGATGCCAGAAGCAAGGCATCTTAAGAAAAAGAGGGTTTATTTTTAGCAAACACATGGATCAGAGGGTTGTTTGGGTTCTGAGACAAGTTAGGGACTATCCTCTTCCTATGGCCCACCTTCACTGTCTCTCATTGCATATGTATGTATATGTCTGTGTTTTTATGCCCCATTTTTTAGGTCATTTACAACTGGCCAATCCTCGTATCCCACAGCTCAAATGATTCAGAGAGCTGGCTTAAAATGCGCAGTTAATTGTCCCTGTGTCTATTACTAAGCACAGCCTTGATGCTAGGTCTTTTCATGGGTCATAGAGCAGCAGCCCCGGGACAGTGATGTTCTCTTTTTTCAGTGGTAGTTATCCAAGGTGTTATGACAGTTCAGAATTCAACACAGGTTTACTATATACAAATGTCTTTACTATATTTCAGTTAAAATATATTTTTAAAAAGTTGTCCCAAATGACCTCATTTTCTTTTTTGTAAGCTTTACTAAACTAGTGCACCAGGAGAATGTAATAGATATATCTTCATTTCAAAAAAAGATATCTTTATAAAACTCTTAAGACACGTGTGTAGGTCAGAGATGTTGACTGGAACAGAAGAAATTAGTGAGTTGTTAACTGATGATAAAGAGGAAGCTGAAGATAGTTTTGTGTTATAAAGCACAGGGGCTCTGCTTATAGGTAGCAGCTAAGCATGTGGACTCAGGGCTGGACTCTTCTGCTTAGTAACTGGGTGGCCTTTGGCCGCTTTCCCTTCTGTTTGTCTCCCTTTCTGTAAAATGAACCTATATCTTAAGGTTCTTATGAATATGAGTGAAGATAAAGCATTTAGAATAGTAGGTTACTACTATTTATAGAGGTTGTGAGTGGAATTTATAGAGGTAGAGCACTTTACAATTAAATCAACAGATACAAAGAAGAAGACAAGTCCCCATTAGAAAAAAATGTTCCTACAGTAGCCAAATGAACATACTTAGGTCTGTCCCTCTGATGAGCTTGCATAAGGTGATATCTTATGGTCTAGCATCCCCTGCTAGTCTAATTATGCCCTGAATGCTTGATGCTGTAATTCAGCTTATGAAATAATCTATAAAAGTCTATTACTTTATTATGTTATAAACCCATACTTTCAAAAATGTTTTAAGTAACACTGTATTATAACATTATGTAAAGTTTTAAGTATGCATCAGTATAAATCAACATCTGTAATATACTATGTTTGTATATACAAATTATCTGTGCACACTACATTAACCACTAAAGTCCAGTTTTAACCATCAAACAATTGATCCTTCTATTTGATTTATCTACCCCTTTCCTTTCTAGTATCCACTAATTTGGTTTTATAATCTAAATGTTTATGTGGATGTATGTGTGTCTCAAAATGATTACCCATAGTAAGTAGATTAACATCATGACCAAACACAGTCATACATTTCTCCTACGATATCTATGTAGCTGAATTCCCCTCCCCTCAACCTGTAGCTTGAGCTTTTTTGTTAGAAAAGTAGAACTAAGAATCAAATACAAAACAAGCTTTGTTTTCCCTGTATGATTTATTCTGCAACTCTATTCCTGGAAACCTTGAGTTGGATTGTGTTACATGTCTAACAAAATTCTTTTGTGCCCCTTTGAGGTAAAGTCAAGGGCAAGCATCCCAGGCTGTTAACCCCAAAAGAACATTCTCATCTGGAGAAGATAAACACTGTAACTCAATGCCTAGCCACCCCCTTCCCTCTCTGGGGACCTAGGAAGGGGAAAGCCCTGCACTCCCTTCACAATTTGTACTTCCTTGCATTCCTTCCCTTTCCCCCCAACCATACCCCCTCCCCCTTACATTATCACGGCATCTACACAGCCAATGAGAGTTCTTTTTGGGAGTTAACCCCATGGACTGCTTTGTGAATAGCCTTTCTTGTTCTTACCCAGATGTATTGATTTATCCTGGTGAAATCCATTCAGTCCCCTAAACTCAACATTATTTAAAGATAATGTTTTAAGCCTATGATTTTGAAGTAGTGTGCTATCGTAGAAATAGGAAATTAATAAACCATCTTTATGTCATTACCCATTTAACAGTTTCATGTGGCTATCTGATAAGCATCTGAAACATACCCCAAACTAAAACTTTACTGTTTTCTCCCAAAACCTGGTCATTCTTAGCTTTTCTAATAGTAAATGGTACCAAACACCCAATTACTAAAGCCAGAAACCTGGAAGTCAAATAACCCTTACATCTAATTAATAGTTTTCATCAATTTTAGTTACAAATTAAATCTCACATGCATCCACTTCTAGAGTTCTTTACATTACTACCAACACAGTGCATTACACTTTATTATACTGCCACCACTTTTTTGCAATTAATAATTTAATAAGTAGGGCCTCCCCTGGTGGCGCAGTGGGTTAAGCAACGCACTACGAAGCAGATCGCAGCCACTGCAGCACGAGTTCGATCCCTGCTGCCGGCCAGAGAGGGGACCCACATGGTGCAGCAGACCTCTCCTGCTGTGCCTGCTGTGCCCGCTGCTCCCCTCAGCAGTGTACTTCCGTTCATCTGCCTGTTCTGGTCCCCACTCTGTCTGTGGTGAATCCTCTCACCCCCCACACCTCTGGCCTGTACCCCAGTGCTTGTATGCATAAATAAATAAATCTTTTTTTTTTAAATTTTTTTTTAAAGATTTATTTATTTATGCATACAAGCACTGGGGTACAGGCCAGAGGTGTGGGGGGGGGGGCGGGGAGAGG
>JAGFMF010012271.1:11899946-11909992 GCA_019455555.1 Galemys pyrenaicus
GTGAGAGGATTCACCACAGAGAGCTGGGAGCAGAACAGGCAGATCAATGGAAGTACACTGCTGAGGGGAGCAGCAGGCACAGCAGGAGAGGTCTGCCACACCATGTGGGTCCCCTCCCCCCGGCCGGTAGCAGGGATCGACCCCGGCCGGTAGCAGGGATCGAACTCGTGCTGCAGTGGCTGCGATCTGCTTCGTAGTGCGTTGCTTAACCCACTGCGCCACCAGGGGAGGCCCACATAAATAAATAAATCTTTAAAAAAAAAAAAAAAGGAAAAAAAAAAAAAAGGAAAAAAAAATAAAATCTGTCATTTAACAAACTTCACTACCAACATTTTTGATTCTCACCCAATTCATTCTCCATGTAGCAGCCAAAGTGATATTTAAAAGAGAAATCTGACTCCATCCACGTCATAGTGGAGTAGAGAGACTGGGATGACTTTCCACCCTAAAAACAACTGTTAAAATATTTTTGCCCAAAGGAAGACTAAGAAATTGCTCAACAGAGTCTCAGAATTTTCCCACAGAGGATTCAAAATAAAGTTGGTGGCTGACTACAGGGAAGAAGTGGGAAGAAGTGAAGGGGAGCACGACTGGGAGAAAAGCAGCCAGCAGAATGGCCTGTGGGACAGTTATCCACAGACTCGGGAGCACTGTGAATTTCCCTGGAAGGACTTTGCATAAAGGAATTGCAGTCATGCACGGATGCAGCACCAGCCTGGGTCACTGGGAACTCTGCTGCAACTCTCATGGACAAGGAAAGCTCTCCCACCACCTACCTCCCAGAAGGAAGACATCAAAGAGTCACCAGGGAGAGAGAGACCAGACTCAACACTGAGCCCAATAGCAGAGAAAAGGCCTGGTAAGAGAGAATTTACCCAACTCTTGGAAAGTACCAAGTGCAGAGCTTGAATCCTAGGTTTCTTGGAGGTGGCAGAGCAGCAGTGGAAGCTGCAGTGGTGGCCACTGCCTACAGCTATTGCTAACAACAGGGTACACACTGCTCAACCACTTCCTGCCTGCTAGGTCCAACTGAATTTTGAACATGAGCCTTTTGGACCAGAGCTAGTCCCTGTCACCAGGAGACTCAATTGTCAGATCACAATATGCAGCGGAAAGAAACAACAGGGAGGCAGGTGGGACGTTAGGACAACTGAAGCACCAGAGTTTGTGTGGAGAAAGAGGAGACGAGGCAAAGGTGACCACCTCACTCCTCAGCAAACTTCAAATAGAGAATTGAAACCCCAGAATTTCCTCTGACCTCCACCTCACACCAAGGTAAACTAAATAGAGAGACAAACGTAACTAAATCCATAGCTCCCCACACACAATATAGCAAATAAGGCAGTACACATGCTTAGGAATGTCCAAATACAAGACAGAAAAACAAAATGAGAAAAACAGAAGTTCTGGAACATACACAAATGATATGAAAATAGAGAACCTATCAAATCAAAGATCTTCAAACAATGTTAAAAATGTTAAATGAAGGTCAGGCAAAGGCAGGCACACAGATGGAAAATCTTAGAAAGGAGATCCAGGCAAAAAGAAAAAAATCTCTTCATCAAAGAGACTGAAAATATTAAAAGAACAACAACAACAAAAAAGACTCTGAATGAAATTTAACTGGCTGAATAAAGATTTTCCAAAATAGAAAACTCAAGTGTACAAATCACCAGACTAGAAAGAGAAAAAGACAGGAAAAATGAGGAAACTCTTCAAGAAAGACTGAGAGGATGAAACAGAATAATGGGTACTCTAGAAGGTAAAGAGAAAGAGAGAAGGGAGCAGAAACCTCATTCAAACAAATAATATCTGAAAATTTACCAAATCTAAGGAATAAATTCAGTCTGGATGTCCAGAAAAGAAACTTGTATGTAAAAAATGACCTAGACCAAGACACATCATTGTCAAATTACCAAAAATCAAAGATAGAAAAATTTACACAAAGTGAGGATAAAGAACTTAATTTACATGGGCACCCAAATTAAGCTTTCCTCAGATTTTGTACCAGACACTTTCCAGACAATAAGAAAGTAAAAAGTGGAAAGAAGTGTTCACCATCCTAAAGATAAACTAAACTTTCAGTCAAAAAAGATAATCAAGGAAAAACATGAGGCAAAATTTATATAATGATCAAGGGAACAACTGGTCAAGAAGATATAACTATTACTAATATATTTTTGTGTCTAATTATCTAAAGCAAGTATTATCAGACCTAAAACAACATAGAAACAAATGGACACCTTGCTAGATAAAGCAACTATTACCAGACCTAAAACAACATAGTAACAAAGTCACAGTTACTGTCTGGGACCTCAACATACTAGTGACATGAAGGGATAGGTCATCCTGACAAAAAAAAATTATAAAGAAATAAAGGCCTTAAATGAAGTGTTAGACCAGATGGAATTAATGGACATTTACAAAACTTTCCATCGCCAAAGAAATGAACACTCTTCTGCAGCACACATGGAATATTCTCAAGAATAGATCATATATTGGGAAATAAGCTATTTCAAAAAATATATAAAATATAAATACTAGACATCTTCTCAAATCACAGTGATGTAAAGCCAGAAATTAACCTCAAAAAGAATACCAAAATATGGCCTCCCTGGTGGCGCAGTGGGTTAAGCACTGCACTATGAAGCAGGCTACAGCCACTGCAGCCTGCCGCTGGCCAGGAAGGTGACCCACATGGCTCAGCAGACCTCTCCTGCCTCGCCCGCTGCTCCCCTCAGCAGTGTGTTTCAGTCCATCTGCCTGCTCTGTTCCCCATTCTGTCTCTGGTGACTCCTCTCACCTCCTATGACTCTGGCCTGTAGCCCAGCTCTTATATGCATAAATAAATAAATCTTTTAAAAAAATACCAAAATAGGGCCTCCCTGGTGGCGCAGTGGGTTAAGCAACACACTATGAAGCAAGCCGCAGCCACTACAGCATGAGTTCGATCCCTGCTGCCGGCCAGGGAGGGGACCCACATGGTGCAGCAGACCTCTCCTGCCTCGCCCGCTGCTCCCCTCAGCAGTGTACTTCCATTGATCTGCCTGTTCTGCTCCCAGCTCTCTGTGGTGAATCCTCTCACCCACCCCCACACCTCTGGCCTGTACCCCAGCTCTTCTATGCATAAATAAATAAATCTTTAAAAAAAAAACAAAAAAAAAAGAAAGAAAAAAAAATACCAAAATAAACTAAAACAAGTTAAGACTTAAAAAAAAAAAGCTTCTGAGCAACTCCTGAGTCAAAGAAATCAAAAAGTATTAGAGACTAGTGAACATGAAGAAAAACATGCCACTAGATCCTATGGTATGGTCTAAAACCAGTACTACATGGTAAGTTCACAGTAATATAGGCCCAATAAAAAGAAAAATCTCAAATAAACAATCTAACTCTACAATTGAAGGGACCAGGAAATGAACAAACATATCCAGAAATAACTAGAAGATATAATAAAAATTAGAGCAGGAATAAAACAGTTCTAAGATCGGTGATTAGGAGCTCTTCTTTGAAAAGTAAACAAAATTGACAAGCCAGAACTAGACTTATAAAGAATGGAAGAGAGAAAACCCAAATAAATAGAATCAGAAGTGAAATTACAACAGATCCTGCAGATATGCATAGGATGCTAAGAACCTAATCTGAATGTCTCTATTCAAACAAATTATGCAACCTAGAGGAAATGGACAAAATTTATAATTTGGCTTTCCAACACTGAATTAGGATAAAATAGACAAACAGTCCAATCACAAGCACAGAAATTGAAATAGTAATAAAATGTTTAAGAACAAAAGTCCAGAACCAGATGGCTTCTCCAGTGAATTCTATCAAACCTTCAAAGAGAACCTAATATCTGTTCTACTCAAACTCTTCAAAAAAAAAAAAAATCAGAGAGTAGGAAGCTCTCTAATACATTCAATGAGGACATTACCCTAATCCCAAAATCAAACAATGATAGCACAAAAAACAATAAAAATCCCCTACAAACCAATATCCCTGGTGAACAAAGATAAGAAAACCCAGTAAATCAAATAAAGCAATATATTAAGAGAATCATCCACCACGCTCAAATAAGCTTCATCCTATGGATAGATACAAGGCTGATTCAACAATGCCATTTACCAGATCAACAAAAAGGAAGATAAAAACCACTTCATCACTTCAGTAGGTGCTGAACAAGCATTCAACAAGATTTAATGGGTATTCAACACCCAATAAAATGAGAATAAATGGAACTTATCTAAACATTATAAAAGCCTTATATGACAAATCCACCATTATGGACAAAGCCACCATTATGCTACAAAATAAAAAGCTGAAAGCCTTGAACAAGACAAGAAGTCCACTGTCACCACTACTGTTCATCATAGTATTGGAGGTCTGAGTAGTTAAAGCAGCTAGACAAGAAAATGATATAAAAGGGATCCAAGATGGAAAAGAAGTGAAACTGTCATTACTTGCAGATTGATATAAATATACACAGAGAATCAAAAAAACTCTACCAAAAAATGATTAGAAATAAGTGAATACAGTAAAGTGGTAGGATATAAAATTCAAACACAAAAATCAGCTTCATTTCTATCTGAAGACGATATATCAGAGAAAAAGGGACATAAGGAAAACAATCCCATTTACAATCACACCAAAAAGAACAAAATACTTGAGAGTAGACATAAAAGGAGGTGAAGGAACCTATATAATGGGCACTGTTAAGACTCTGTTAAATATCCCATGATTGTTTAACATCACTTATTAAAAGGCAAATACAAATCAAAACCACAATGAGATATCATCTCACTTCTGTGAGGTATCAAAAAGAATGGAAATAACAAAGGTTGGTGAGTATGTAGAAGAAAAGGCACTCTCAGTCACTGTTGGTGGAAATGCAAGTTGGTACAGACTCTCTGGAAAACAGTATGGAAACTTCTTAAGAAAATGAGAATGGAAATCCTGTATGATCCAGCAAATACCTCTGTTCACAAATGCCACAAATGCCACAACGAATGGATACAGGAATTGTGGCTCTATATATTCAACATACATTAAACATAATATATTCAATGGACTACTATAGAGCTATTAAAAAGATGGAATCATGTCTTTTGAGACAAAATGGATGAATCTCAAGGTAATTATGCTCAGTGAAATAAGTCAGGTGAGAGATATTGCATGACTTCATTCATCTGTGGAATAACCAAAACAAATATAACAGGCAAAATACAACAGCAACAAATCTTGAACTTTGAGAAACAATTTACTGGTTACCAGAGGGAACAGGGGGAGGAAGGAGGTGATGGGAAAAGGTGGTGATGTGAAAGGGTGGTGATGAGATGGTATATTGGCAGGTTGGGTTGGTGAAGGGTGAATGGGGTATATGTACAGATGGATGAGTAAAGATATAACCCCAAAATTAAAAAAAATAAAGAGAAATGAGCCCTCCCTTGCACAAAACCCCTTAATGGCTTGTCCTTTTGTGGCTGATATGACCTTTCAGTGACTCTAAGTCAAGCTACAAGGGGGAACTAACAATCTTTCAGTATTTTGCAAATTAGGGTTTCATCATTAATTGAAAAACATGACTAAGTGCGCAGCACTTGAACGCAGCACTGCGAAGCATCCGTAGCAGAGCTGCGAGTGTTTGGAGTGTTTGATCCCGGCTGGGGGAGGGAACCCATATGGTACAGCCGACCTTTCCTGCCTGCCCGCTGCTTCCCCTCAGCAGTGTATTTCGGTCGGTCTGCCTGTTCTGCTCCCCGCTCTGACTCTGGTGAATCCTCTCACCTCCCGCGACTCTGGCCTGTATTATTTATGCTCTTGTATGCATAAATAATAAAAAATGTTTTTTAAAAAAAGATACTCAATTTTAAGATGGTCAACCTCAGTTTCCCCGAGTTTGTTTCCTTTCACAATGAGTTTAGCTTTACCTGCTAATTTACTTAATGGTTGTACAAAATGTTTTAATATTTTGTGTCATCAATTTCAAGGTTCATGTCAACAGTGACTCAGGAGTTTGAAAACATTCATTAAAGTCTTCAAGCTTGGCAAGTCTTTCTGGGTGTTTGTAGGTCACAGGATTGGCAAATGCACGGGAGGCCGAAACTGAGCTTGTTGTCACGATCAGCCGATATCTCCCTGGCCGTGGACATCACCAACACTGCAGCAGTCTATTGCCTACGCAAAAGCCGGCTCTGCACGCCGGATACTTGGCAGTGTTGTTTTGGTCTTGGCCTGTGAAATGACTGACCGAATGGAAGGTGTGAGATACACCACTGCGGGTGTCAGGCCAAAACAGGAACCCGTGGGAGGGCTCCGGTTTTGGATAGTCGCTGCTGCAGTTAGCAGTGGAGGAGGCTGGGCGGCTTGGCAATGGCCCACCGCGCTGGCACTGCTGGCAACGCCACGACACCGGAACTCGCGGGTCGACCCCGCCCCGCCCCCGGCTTCCTCAAAAACCCTTGTTAAAGGACAGGGCGCCCTCCGACACAGCCAATCACGGGGTTCCTTTCAGGAGACGTAAGGGCGTGTTCATGGATTCGGTGCTCGCGGCTTGACGTGCTTGGGCTTGCGGAGGACCGGGGTCGAGCGACGAGTCATCGATCCGCGTGGCCAAGTTGAGGAAGCTAAGGGGTAGGCTCCCGCCAGGCTACCTTTTTGGGCCGCGTTGGGGTGTAGCGGGCCGGAAGCAATAGCGTCGGCGACGTGGAAGGGAGCTTAGGACCGGCGTCAGGCGAGACCGGTGCTTTAGCCGGCCACTCAGGGGATGGTGGTGGACTCGGGGAGAGCTTCCTCCCGGGCCCCGCTCCAGGGCTTCAGCTTCCCAGCTCGTACCGCGGGCCTGCCTGCAAGCCACGCTTTTCAGCCGCGTTCCGGGCTCCGCCTGGTGGCCGATGGAGCGCCAGGTCTGGCGAGGACCCTGGGTGAAAACCCGGGAATTGGGGAGGGCGGCTGAACCTGACCCCATCCCCACGGGCTGTGCTAAATGTAGTGAGTCCTGACACCTAGGTGTGCGGAGGGGGTGGCAGACCAGTTGCCCCGGGGTGGAGAGAGCTGGGTTGAAAGGTAACTTGGAAGTTCTCCGCCCAAGCCGGAATCCACTTTCTTAGTCTTGACTTCCTCGGCAATTTGATGTGCGTTTATCATCCCCTGCGCCCGCACCCCCGTCCCCCCATCCTGAGCATGCCAGTGAAATTGTTACAGCACAAAAGTGTTATTTGCGTTTCTGATAGAAAGGGGTGGGGTAGAGCTTAGTGTTTATACATTAATGGTTAACCCAACTAGAGAAGCTCTGCAAGAAGCCACATCTGTTGGTAATTAGAGCTCATTTCTTTCCTATTCCTGAGTCTCATCCCCTCTGGACTGAGGGCAGAAAGTTATATCATGTTCTCTTCATTTCCATGGTTCCTGGCAGGACCACCTACGGGAAGGTTTTCCTGGATGTTTATGGAATGAACAGACAAAAAGGCAAACTCTGGGTGTGGGCAGCATCCTGAGTACCGGGTTCGATTCTTGGTTCTGACAATTAATTGTGATTCGGGACAGGTGAGTTGTTTTCCAATGCACCCTAAGTGCCCCTTGTATAATAGGGTTACTCAAACAGGGCTGTGAGGATAAAATGAGTTAATGTTTGTAAGGCTGTTAACAGGGTGCTTGGCAAATGTTACTGTTCTTATTTGCTCTGCTCAGACAGTTGAGAGGGACATTTATTTTTCTGAAATAGTCTGTCACCTTTTGCTGTAATTATAATAGCCAGTCTTGAGATGAGAGAAGGCAGAAAGGAGTCTTCAAGAATTAGGTGTCTAGGGCCTCCCTGGTGGCACAGTGGGTTAAGCAGCGTATTATGAAGCAAACCGCAGCCCCTGCAGCACGAGTTCGATCCCTGCCGCCGGCCAGGGAGGGGACCCACATGGTGCAGCAGACCTCTCCTGCTGTGCCCGCTGCTCCCCTCAGCAGTGTACTTCTGTTGATCTGCCTGTTCTGCTCCCTGCTCTCTGTGGTGAATCCTCTCACCCCCCACGCCTCTGGCCTGTACCAGTGTGCTTGTATGCATAAATAAATAAATCTTTAAAAAAAAAAAAAGAATTAGGTGTCTAGGAAATTCAAGATAAAGGCAAACTTTTCTGTTACCTATCTTAATTTTAGTGTCTGGTTACTGTTAAGGAACTAAGGAATGAAATGGATGCAAACACCCATCCCTCTTGAATTGCACAAAACACCTACTCTGTAGTGTCTAAGATTTTTTTTTTTGGTTGTTGCTACTTGAATACGTTTCTGTTATTGAGGTAATATGCTATAAAGAATTGTTTTAGAGATGTAGGATCGCCCTCTTCAGGTGTTAACCACATTACACCCACCACACCAAAGCACCCATAGTCTTCCACTGTGGTCAATGGTGCTGGTTCCCTACTTTGTACTCTTCCTCCTGCTCTGGTAGTCTCTGTTCTAGTGGAGAATTTTATTTTTAAAATGAAGTTATTTCAGATGTTCTGACAGGACAGAAAATATGACACCTTCTGCCAGTCAGGATTTAACACATTAATAGATTACCCTGTTTCAGATCTCTGCTAAAAATGTTTATATAGTTAAAGCCCTTTTAATTCCTTTCCTCCTCCCTTTCAAGAGGTGACTACTTTCTGGAGTTGGTGTGTAATTTTACTACAAATAACAGCCAGTAATGTACATATTTTTTAAAAAGTGTCCTATTGTAGCTAACTTAGAACTTGCTGCTTTCTTCTATTGTTTTTGAGATTTATCAACATTAACAAATATAGAGGTAGCCCAAATTGCTGTATAGGATTATGCTGTGTGAAAAAAGTAGTTTTATCTTGTTTGACATTGCACTTTATGCACCTTAAGCTCTATTCTAGTTTTAAGTCCATTTATCATATTCATTCTATACTGGTCATGGAGATCTGGAATCTGGTCACATTTCTCAGTGGAAATATATCTTTGAGCATGACAGCTAGACCAAAAACAAAGCACACTGGGTGGAGCATTGGTTATTTTTTTTTTGTTTTTGGAGCTTCTGTTTGGGAAAGTGAGCTAGTTAAGATTTTACTTTGTGGCTTGGTGTCATACAGTAGTAAACTCGTAAGTTCCTAGAAATCAGAAACTAAGTCTTTCTCACTTCTATGTCTCTCTTCACAGAGTTCTGCATAGAGTGAAATCAATAAATGCTTGTGATATTTTTGTATTCTCATAACCCTCATATATTTGAATATTTGGTGACTAGCAAATTTCAAACTTTGTACTTTTAGATTTAATATTTCTTTTTAAAAATTATTTATCTTTTTTCTTTGCAATGTTTGTTTTCTTTTCTAGGTGTAGTCCCCATAGAATTTCCACTACCAATTCACCAGTGCACCATCACCACAGTTACTTGTGCTCTTCCCGTCCCAGCCTCGATCCCACTCCTTCCCTCGTCCCTGCAGATGATCTGTAGTTGTCTGTTAATTTTTGTTTTGGTTTCATTGTTGTTATTTTTTTTTCCTTTGATTCGCTATAATCACCCTATAAGTGAGCCCATCCGGTATTTTTCTTTTTTCCTTCTGACTTACTTTACTGAATATAATCCCTTCACGTTCCATCCATGTTTCTGCAAATGGATCTAGTTTATCGTTTTTGATTGCTGAATAATATTCCATTGTGTATATACACACCACATTTTCTTGATCCAGTGGTCTATTTTTGGGCATTTGGGTTGATTTTATGTCTTACCTGTTATAAATAATGCTGTGATAAACGTGGGCGTCCATGTATTCTTTTGAATTAATGTTTTTGTGTTCTCTGGGTAAACTCCTAGGAGTGGGATTGCTAGGTCATATGGTAGCTCCATTTTTAGCAGACTGGGAGACTTCCATGCAGCTTTCCATAGAGGTTGGACAAATTTACATTCCCACTAGCAGTGCAGGAGAGTTCCTTTTTTTACCACATCCTCGCCAACATTTGTAATAGTTGTTTTTTTTTTTTAAAGATTTATTTATTTATGCATACAAGCACTGGGGTACAGGCCAGAGGTGTGGGGGGTGAGAGGATTCACCACAGAGAGCAGG